>CAUYRT010032057.1:0-24908 GCA_963574885.1 Lepilemur ruficaudatus | reverse complement strand
GCCACCATGCCCGGCTAATTTTTCCTATATATTTTTAGTTGGCCAATTAATTTCTTTCTATTTATAGTAGAGACGGGGTCTCACTCTTGCTCAGGCTGGTTTCGAACTCCTGACCTTGAGCTATCCGCCTGCCTTGGCCTCCCAGAGTGCTAGGATTACAGGCATGAGCCACCGCGCCCAGCCAATAACTGCTTTTTCTAAACTGAATGCAGTCAGGTACGTGCCCTGCATTAGGTTGCTAGGTCTCCTGAGTTTGTTTCCATTTCTCTCTGTCTCATCTTGTACAGTGTCCTATATTCTGGATTTTCCTGATCTTTATCTTGTGTGGTGTTAAGTTCTTCTGTTCTCTGTGCTTCCTTTAAAGTGGAAGTTGGGTCTAAAGTCTGCCTAGACTTAGATTAAACAGTTGTGACAGGAATACCTCTTGGGCAGGGATGTGCACTTCACGTTGTGTCACATCAGGGGACAAGTTGTGCACTTGTTAACACAGCTGCCCTTTCTACCAGCGGCCTTTCGTCTAATGGTTTTAGCAGCCACTGCTTATCTTTTCCCGAATCAGTTATTTCATTGGGGCTTGCAAAATAGTGATTTTTGGATTCTGTCATTCCTTGTACGTTTCTTTCCTAGCATTTTTATATACAGAAGAGCTTTTACGGCCAGGCATGGTGGCTGACGCCTGTAATCCTAGCACTCTGGGAGGCTGAGGTGGGCGGATCATTTGTGCTCAGGAGTTGGAGACCAGCCTGAGCAAGAGCGAGACCCCATCTCTGCTAAAAAAAATAGAAAGAAATTAGCTGGACAACTAAAAATATATAGAAAAAATTAGCTGGGCATGGTGTTGCATGCCTACAGTCCCAGCTACTCGGGAGGCTGAGGCAGGAGGATCGCCTGAGCCCAGAAGTTTGAGGTTACTGTGAGCTAGGCTGATGCCATGGCACTCTAGCCCGGGCAATAGAGTGAGACTCTGTCTCAAAAGAAAAAAAAAAAAAAGATTAGAAACTCTATTTTAAGTCTTCACAGAACAAACAAGAAAACCAAGCAACTAAATAAAACCAGCACCCCCAAGGGTAGAGCACCAGTGGGGCCTTGCCCCTGTAGTAGAGGAGGTTGTTGTGAAGATTGGAAAGATGATGTTGCCACAGTGGGAGGGATCGTGGTTAGAACTGGGAATACTTTAAGATTATTGCCAGTATTCTACTGTCATCTATAATGGGTCCTAAAAAGTCTGTCCCAAAGGTAGATGTGTACAAACCAAGATGTGTACAAGCCAGGTGACACATAGTATGGGAGGGAGAGGTTAGTTCCGGAGAGGTAAGCATCCCTGATTACAATTGCCTTACAGGAACAGTCCCTGATGCTGTAGCACTAACTTTTCATGTATAATCAGGTTTCCCCTCCTTCCCCAAACTACATTCAGTTTAAGACCAGGGGGTATCTAATTGGTGCTGAAGAATGCCTATTATTGGCACCCCAAGTGGTCTTCTATCCTTGTATGAATTGTTTTCAGTTTGAGACCTATGTTTCTAAATACTAGATCAGCCTTTTTGTTTTCCCCTCTTCCACTAGTTTGAATAAAATAGTAAAAGTAATATACAAAATATTGAAAACTTGCCCTAATGTATCTCTATTGATGAAGATGGTGACCCTGCCCAGAAGGACCTTCCAGCTGGATGCTATTGCTGGAAGCCAGTGCTTGTGGTTAGCATGTGGCATTCAAAAAGGCCCGGCCTGGGGCATGTCTCTGATCTGGTTGTACATTGCAGAGGGAAGGTGGAGGGTGCACATTTAGGTTCTCACACCTGCTTGTCAGGGAGTTTTTCACTCCTAGGTGTTGGCAGAGAAAGGGGTTGCTGTTCCAGCAAGATGAGGATTTGACTGCCCCTTCCTGACCCAGGTCCCTGAGCTGCGGAAGAAATCCCGGCGAGAGTACCTGGCTAAGCGGGAGCGAGAGAAGCTTGAGGATCTGGAGGCAGAGCTGGCTGATGAGGAGTTCCTTTTTGGGGATGTGGAGCTGAGCCGGCATGAGCAAAGGGAGCTGAAATATAAGCGACGCGTGCGGGATCTGGCCCGGGAATACAGGGCCGCTGGGGAACAGGAGAAGCTGGAGGCCACCAATCGCTACCACATGCCCAAGGAGACCCGAGGACAGGTGAGGGGAACTGGCATCTGCTTTAGCCTTGGTCCTCGAGATGAGAGGAGGGAAGGCTTCAGGAAATTGGGCAACACCTTTGCTGGCCCCTTCCTTACCTTGCCTTTCCCAGTGGACACTGGGTGGGGGTAGTGACGGGGGGGCTGGGCAGAGAGGGCATCCTCTTTCTTCGGATCTTCACGTATCTCCTCTCTGCACAGCCAGCTCGAGCTGTGGATCTAGTGGAGGAGGAATCGGGCGCCCCCGGGGAGGAGCAGCGGCGCTGGGAGGAGGCCAGGCTGGGGGCAGCGTCCCTGAAGTTTGGGGCCCGAGATGCTGCCTCCCAGGAGCCCAAGTATCAGCTGGTGCTGGAGGAGGAGGAAACCATCGAGTTTGTCCGGGCCACTCAGCTCCAGGGTGACGAGGTGAGACAGAGAACTCAGGGACATTCTGAAGGGGACTTGAAGCTGGCCATCCAGCTCACACCCTCCTTCCCTTTCCTTAGGAGCCCTCAGCTCCATCCCCGTCAACCCAGGCTCAGCAGAAAGAGTCCATCCAGGCCGTCCGCCGCAGCCTCCCAGTGTTCCCATTCCGAGAGGAGCTCCTGGCGGCCATTGCTAATCATCAAGTGCTCATCATCGAAGGCGAGACGGGCTCGGGGAAGACTACTCAAATCCCACAGTATCTCTTTGAGGAGGTACAGTCATCACACTCTCCACCCTGGCGCAGCACCAGGCATTGATGAGTACAGTCCTTTCAGAACTCCTTTTACATATTTTGGGTAGTCAGTTATCCGTCTATTCCACTAAATCATGAGGTTCTTGAGAATAAAGTCCATACTCTTCACATTTCTATTCTCACTTCCTGCCGCAGTGTCCATGCCTGGTAGGTATTGAGCGTGTTCAGGCTGGAAGGTCATGTGGAAGGATAGATGGAGTGGGCTGTGTGTATAATGTGGACCTCCCCATACGTTGATCCAGCCCGGTCTCCACCCCTCTGCAGCCTCCACAGAATGAGGAGTTAAAGACGATCTTCCTGCTTTTACACGTTCTCTTGTTCACCATTGCTTCTGGGTCTGCCTCAGCTGATCTGTCTTCTTCCAGCTCAAGTATAGCAGAGGCTTGAACTTGACTACCCAGGGCTGGGTGAGGACCCACTTTGAGGGCCCTAGGTCTGTCATCCTATCTGTCTGCCCTTCTTCTTCTCTAGTATTCAGCTTCTGTCTCTTCCCTTCTTTCCTCCTGCCCTGTCTGGCTTTTACAACTTCTTTCTTTGAATTGCAACTGGGCCCCAGGGGGCATATTTAGCAAAGAGGCAACCTCTTCTTCCTTGTCACTCAGGGTTACACAAAGAAGGGTATGAAGATTGCCTGCACCCAGCCCCGGAGAGTGGCGGCCATGAGTGTGGCTGCCCGAGTGGCCCGGGAGATGGGTGTGAAGCTCGGGAATGAGGTGAGATCTCTGGGGACCTGAGGGGTACAGGGAGCCCTCAAAGTCTGGGACTTAGTCCCCATTGCCCTCAGGGCCCTACAGCACAGGTCTGGGTGCTGCCCTGCTTCACCTTACCCCAAGTTCCCTTCTGGGAACACCAGCCCACTCTTAGTCACTGATGGCCCCCTTGACCAGGTTGGCTACAGCATCCGCTTTGAGGACTGCACATCAGAGCGAACTGTCCTGCGCTACATGACAGACGGGATGCTCCTCCGGGAGTTCCTCTCTGAGCCTGACCTTGCAAGTTACAGGTGTGTATAGTGCCTCATCTCGTTGGCGAGCTGCCCACCTTCTCGTCCCTGTCCTGCTGCCCCACTCCCCTCCAGTGCCTTCCCGTATCTCCTCTCATCCGGAGACCTTTCTTTCCTTTCTTCCCACCCAGCCAATTAGGCTGTTGTCTTCTGATTAACGTACTAGTTCTTGAAGCTTTGTGGTTCAAATGGTCCTAGAACTGACCTCCATGTACCATGGAGATGGGGCTGGAGGGTAGAAGAGATTGTAGATTTGGGAGGCCAAGGTGGGGGGATTGCTTGAGACTGGGAATTCAAGACCAGCCTAG
Organism: Lepilemur ruficaudatus; assembly: GCA_963574885.1. Taxonomy (NCBI): domain Eukaryota; kingdom Metazoa; phylum Chordata; class Mammalia; order Primates; family Lepilemuridae; genus Lepilemur; species Lepilemur ruficaudatus. Next base: position 20,731 of record CAUYRT010032057.1, on the reverse strand, counting down.
GCAACAAAGCAAGACCCCTCTCTACAAAAGATGTAAAAATTAGCTGGATGTGGTGATGCCCACCTGCAGTCCCAGCTACTCCTCTGGAGGCTGAGCTTGTAGGATGGCTGGAGTCCAAGAGTTCGAGGCTGCAGTGAACTATAATTATGCCACTCCACTTCAGCCTGGGCAACAGAGTGAGACCTTGTCTCTAAAAAAAAAAGAAAAGAAACAAACAAACAAAAATATCCTTCTGTTTTTCCCAGTAAGAGCAGCTGCTGACTCTAAGCAGACTCTTAACTCTGAAAGAGAGGGAATGTCTGGCTTGTTCTGGCCTCAGCTTCCAGCCTCTTCATGTTGGCTACTCTTGTCTGCCAAGCCTGTGAGAGGCTACAGACCCTGGCCTTCTCTAACTTTTTGTTGGTCTTAAGTAACTGCGATGGTTGGCTTCTCCTTAGAGCCTCCTCAGCCCCCCAAATATTCATTCTTGAGTTCTTTGCTTCCATCCCTCCCCTCTCACCCGGGGGACCCTGGTGTCGGTCCTACATTGCCCAGCTCTCCTCTCTCATTGCTCCCCCCGTTCCTTCCCCAGCGTGGTGATGGTGGATGAGGCTCATGAACGGACCCTACACACAGACATTCTCTTTGGATTGATCAAGGATGTTGCTCGCTTCCGACCCGAGCTCAAGGTCCTGGTGGCTTCAGCCACACTGGACACTGCCCGCTTTTCCACCTTCTTTGATGATGCCCCTGTGTTTCGAATCCCTGGGCGCAGGTTTCCAGTGGACATATTCTATACTAAGGTGCCCCCTTCAGGGAGGGTGGTCTTAATTCTGAGTCACAGAAGCTGGGGCGTTTGGAGGGGGTTGTTCCAAGGAGGGAAAGTTGGGATGGAAAGTGTGAAGGGGACTGGGGATAAAACATATGTTGAGCTGGGAGGAGAGGAACTGTTTGCCCAAGCAGGTGGCCCTCCTGTGACCCCGTCTCTTCCTGCTTCCTAGGCTCCGGAGGCTGACTACTTGGAAGCCTGTGTTGTGTCTGTGCTGCAGATCCATGTAACCCAGCCCCCCGGGGATATCCTGGTGTTCCTGACGGGACAGGTGCCTGACATGGTGGGGAGGGAAGATAATATATCTGAGGGGAAAATTGAGCTGGCTTATTGGCTGGCTTTCTGTGACTCTGGGACCCCTGTTGCTTCCTCACCCTGCATCCAGGAGGAAATTGAGGCTGCCTGCGAGATGCTCCAGGATCGCTGCCGCCGCCTGGGCTCCAAGATCCGGGAGCTCCTGGTGCTGCCCATTTATGCCAACCTGCCGTCTGACATGCAGGCTCGCATCTTCCAGCCCACGCCCCCTGGGGCACGAAAGGTCAGTTGGAAAAACCCATACTCTTTGTCCCTACGGTTCACACAAGTGCTAATAAAAAAGGTGTGTGCCTGCCCCATGCAAGGTGTGTCCTGGGCACTGCTGCAGACACAGGCTGAGGAGCAGTCAGTCCTTTGCCCCTGGGACTAGTGAGAGGTGAATATGGTGTGAACCGAAAGCCAAATGCACGATCTGGAAAGTAAGCATTGTAGAGATGCAGTGGAGAAGGGAAGCCCTTGGTGTGCCAGGAGGTGGGATTTGATATGAGCCTTTAAGAAAAACGGCTGGGACTTTGGGAGGCCGAGGTGGGAAGATCGTTTGAGCTCAGGAGTTCAACAACAGCCTGAGCAAGAGCAAGACCTCGTCTCTACTGAAAATAGAAAGAAATTAATTGGCCAACTAAAATATGTAGAAAAAATTAGCCAGGCATGGTGGCACATGCCTGTAGTTCCAGCTACCCGGGAGCTGAGGCAGGAGGATTGCTTGGGCCCAGGAGTTTGAGGTTGCTGTGAGCTAGGCTAACGCCACGGCACTCTAGCCCGGGCAACAGAGTGAGACTCTGTCTCCAAAAAAAAAAAAAGAAAGAAAAAAATTAGCTGGACAACTAAAAATATATAGAAAAAATTAGCCGGGCATGGTGGCGCATGCCTGTAGTCCCAGCTACTTGGGAGGCTGAGGCAGGAGGATCACTTGAGCCCACCAGGAGTTTGAGGTTGCTGTGAGCTAGGCTGATGCCATGGCACTCTAGCCCAGGAAACAGAGTGAGACTCGGTCTCAAAAAAAAAAGAAGAAAGAAAAACGGCTGGCTGGGGAGATATCAGAGGAAGGCCCAAGGTGTGTTTGAGGTCAGAGTGTGAGCTAGCAGGCTTTGTGAGAGGTTCATATGACATAGTGGGAGACAAGGCTGCAAACAATTTTGGACTGAGATTAGGGCGGGCCTTTGATGGCAGGAGAAAGAGTTTGGACTTTAGACAGTTGAGTGGCAATCAAAGGATTTTGAGCAGAGATAACTTTCATTCAACAAATATTTAATGAGTTCCTCCTGTGAGCCAGGTACTGTTCTAAAGGCTGATGACCCAGTGATGAATAAAACAAAGCCCCTAGTTTAACGAATTTGCAGTCTAATGGGAAGAGACAGTGGACACATAACATCAGTTTGTAACCAGTGCCCTGAAGAGCTGATTGTGGATATGAAGCAGCATAGGAAAATGGAAGTTGACTCTGGAGGGTTGGGGTGAGGAATAGCAGGAAGGTGTTTTCCTTGGTGGGTAGGGAAGGCCTCTCCAGTAAGATGAAAGTGGAGCTGAGCCCTGAACCAGGTGAGGGAGGCCACCAGGCAGAGGGAACAGCTGATGCAAAGAGTGGCGCGAGGCGTGCACTTAGGAGCAAGGAGCGTCAGGGAGCAGCAGGTGCGGGAGGAGCGGGGAGCAGGTGGAGTGCTAGGAGGTGAGGTCAGAAAGGCAGCCAGGGGCTGGGTGATCAGGCCTTTAAGGGGCATGGGTTGAATTCTAGAATAGGATGGGAAGCCATTAAAGGATAGAGAGAGGCTGGGCGCGGTGGCTTACGCCTGTAATCCTAGCACTCTGGGAGGCCGAGGCAGGCAGATTGCTCAAGGTCAGGAGTTTGAAACCAGCCTGAGCAAGAGCGAGACCGCGTCTCTACTGTAAATAGAAAGAAATTAATTGGCCAACTAAAAATATATAGGAAAAATTAGCCGGGCATGGTGGCGCATGCCTGTAGTCCCAGCTACTTGGGAGGCTGAGGCAGTAGGATTGCTTGAGTCCAGGAGTTTGAGATTGCTGTGAGCTAGGCTGACGCCATGGCACTCACTCTAGCCCAGGCAGCAGAGTAAGACTCTGTCTCAAAAAAAAACAAAAAACAAAGGATAGAGAGAGATGTGACAGGTTTACATTTTAAAAAGCCTGTTCTGGATGCCATGTGATGGAGGCTAGGAGTAGAAGCAGGGACACTCATTAGGAGGCTGTTACAGGAAGCAGTGTGTGAAGATGAATGTGAAAGTGGGGGCAGGGAAGATGGGGCAGGACCCTGCATAGCCCCCTTTCCTGTCTTTGAAAATACCCTAAATCCTCTTCTCCATTTCCTCTCCTCGTGTTCCTCCTGACTGCCACCCCCACTTCTCTCTCACCTGTCTTCTTGCCTGTCCCCCACTCCTGACTTCAGATACAATTCCCTCAGCTCCTGCCCCTTACTGCACCTGCTTCTCTATTCCTAACTTTCCACCATCACTTTTTCCTGGGTAACTAGGTGGGCAGGGTCTCTGGGTGACCCCACATTCTCTCACTCAGGTGGTTGTGGCAACGAATATCGCCGAGACATCGCTCACCATTGAGGGCATCATTTACGTGCTGGATCCAGGGTTCTGTAAGCAGAAGAGCTACAACCCCCGCACTGGCATGGAATCACTCACTGTCACACCCTGCAGCAAGGTCAGCCTGGGTCTCCATGGGGCTGGCGGGAGGGGGAACTGTCCCACAGGGAAGGTCCAACTCAGAAGCAGGATGGGGGCTTCTTAGGGAACGAGGGATAAGCAGTTCGCATCCTCCCAGCCTTCTTGCATAAATACTGCCCTTTCTCTCTTCCCTGACCAAATTGTCAGCCAGCTTGCTCTCATTTCTTTCCAGGCCTCAGCCAATCAGCGAGCTGGCAGGGCAGGTCGGGTAGCTGCAGGGAAGTGCTTCCGCTTGTATACTGCCTGGGCCTATCAGCATGAACTCGAGGAAACCACGGTGCCTGAGATTCAGAGGACCAGCCTGGGCAATGTTGTGTTGCTGCTCAAGAGCTTAGGTGATTAGGCTACGCGAGTCCTCCTGAGAGAGTGGGGAGGTGGGCCTGGTCCTTGTGAAGGGGCTCTATTTTATCCCTACACCTTTCTCTAGGGATCCATGATCTAATGCACTTTGATTTCCTGGACCCTCCTCCATATGAGACCCTGCTGCTGGCTTTGGAGCAGCTGTATGCTTTGGGAGCCCTCAACCACCTCGGGGAGCTCACTACGGTGAGGTGGGGGTATAGCATGGGCTAGGGCAGGCTGATGGGGTCAGGGTGGCTCCAGGGTGGAGGGAAACCCAAAGGAGGACTGGCTTCAACTCTCTCTTCTCTCCTTAGTCTGGTCGAAAGATGGCAGAGCTGCCCGTGGACCCCATGCTGTCTAAAATGATCTTGGCCTCTGAGAAGTAAGCCCTCCCACCCGACCTGGGCCTCCAGCACACAAACTGGCCATGCATCCTCTGTCTCTGGGATCGTCTTTATCTCTTTCTCTTTTTCTCTCCATATTATTCTTTAACAAAAAATAAGTTATTAGAGAACTCTTATTGCCCCCCTTTAAGGCCCACAAGGTTCAGTAAGACACTCGATACTATTCTTTTTTTTTTTGAGACAGAATCTCACTCTGTTTCCCGGACTAGAGTGCCATGGCATCAACCTAGCTCACAGCAACCTCAAACTCCTGGGCTCAAGCAATCCTTCTGCCTCAGCCTCCCAAGTAGCTGGGACTACAGGGATGCACCACCATGCCCGGCTAATTTTTTCTATATATATTTTTAGTTGGCCAATTCATTTCTTTCTATTTTTAGTAGAGACAGGGTCTCACTCTTGCTCAGGCTGGTCTCGAACTCCTGACCTCGAGCGATCCTTCCGCTTCGGCCTCCCGGAATGCTAGGATTACATGCCTGAGCCACCACACCCGGTGTCAATCCTATTCTTAATGGTATTCAATGGGCAAGATTTATAAACAGAGCAAAATGAATGAAAGTGGAGGATTTTCCATCTGGGATGGTTGCTGAGTTAGGAAACTTACTCATCCCTAAGGCTTCAGACTGGAACATTTAGATGTAGCTGTGCAGGGACCACATTTTGATGCCATTCTTCTGCTGTGATTGAGGTCAGAGATCTTTTCCTGATGCACTTAGTACACACCTTCCTATCGCAGAACCCTCAGAAGTCCCCAGTGCTTCCTCCCTGTCTCCATAGATGTCTTTCCTGTGCAACTATGTTTCATCTACAGCCCCACCCGTGACCCGCAAGCTGCTGTTGCCACCGGAATCTGCTGGCTAATTTGTAGCCACTGTGTCAACTGGCCTTCCCCACCTGAGGGAACATCACACAGTGATCACTGTCCCCCCACTGTGTCTGTCTTATGTGTCTTGCTTTCAACTTTCATGCTTTTCCCTTCCTGCCCCAGGTACAGCTGTTCAGAGGAGATCCTGACAGTGGCTGCCATGCTCTCTGTCAACAACTCGATCTTCTACCGACCCAAGGACAAGGTTGTCCATGCTGACAATGCTCGTGTCAACTTCTTCCTCCCTGGTGGTGACCACCTGGTTCTGCTAAATGTTTACACACAGGTCACTAGGCTTGGGTGAGTGGGAATGAGGGAGACATGGGGTACTTTAGTGCTACTTATACTTAACCCCCACTTTCTTTTTTAACCCTCTTCACAGTGGGCTGAGAGTGGTTACTCTTCGCAGTGGTGCTACGAGAACTTTGTACAGTTCAGATCCATGCGCCGAGCCCGGGATGTGCGGGAACAGCTGGAGGGGCTCTTGGAACGTGTGGAAGTTGGTCTCAGTTCCTGCCAGGGGGACTATATCCGTGTACGCAAGGTCAGCATTTCTTCAGTCTATTGCTCCACCCAGTACCTCCGAAGGAGCAAGCTTCTCTGGGGACATGCAGCAGCTCCTCCAGCCTGAGAACATACCCTCGTCCCCAGTGTAAGATGTGTTCTCCCAGGGCTCGCTCTTCCCCAGACCACTGAAGGTGTATTCTCAGTGGGTTCTTCATGCTTTCCTCACCTCTCCAGTTCTCCAGAAGCCAGAACTAAAAAGATAGTGAGTACTGAGGTCCTCAGATGTGTGCCTTTCCCATTGACTTTCTTTCCTGCCTGCTCCTTAGGCCATCACTGCTGGTTACTTTTACCACACAGCACGGCTGACTCGCAGTGGCTACCGAACAGTGAAACAGCAGCAGACAGTGTTCATTCATCCCAACTCCTCCCTCTTTGAGCAACAGCCACGCTGGCTGCTTTACCACGAACTTGTCTTGACCACCAAAGAGTTCATGAGACAGGTGAGGAGACCATCCCCTGCTCAGACAGGTGATTACATGGGGGAGATGGTGTCCTGGCAGGCTCACAACCCAGTTTCAGGTTGCTGGGACTGGCACAGAAAAAGGAAAATACATTGGTTTAAGGTAGGATAAAATAGAAAGGCATCCTTTCTAACAGCTGTCCCAGCATCTTTCAAGGTCTGAGAACTATATATTTCATTCAATAAATATCTGAATGCCTACTGTCTTAGCATTTTAAGTGCTAGGGCTATAATGGTGAACAAAGCAGAGAGTGTACTTTAGTCTTTCCATTCCAGGCTTTTCTTGGGGATAGGTTACTTGGAATCTTGAGTAATATGCAGAGGTGTGTCTGCCTTTGGGCATATGATAATAGAGCCAGGTACCTCTTGCCCAGCCCTGCAGTCAGAAGAGAAAGAAACTTTCTTAACTACACACATAGTATGGGTTGGAAAGAAGGGAACCCTACTGATCTTTTCTCTCTCCTTCTAGGTATTGGAGATTGAGAGCAGTTGGCTTCTGGAGGTAGCTCCCCACTATTATAAAGCCAAGGAGCTAGAAGATCCTCATTCTAAGAAAATGCCAAAAAAAATAGGCAAGACACGGGAAGAGCTGGGGTAAGAGATGGGGACACATGTAGAACCTGACACCAGCTCCTTTTCTGTCTATACATTATTTAATATCTATTAAATAAAATTATTTTTAGAATAAAGCTCGTAGGAACTTATGGGATCCAGAGAAAGTGACATACGAAATTCTGTCTCACATAGTCACTTAAACTTTATTATTTACAAGTTAAATTACACAGCAGCTTTACACAGCATGAAATGGAAAGGAAAGGAAGAGAAGAGGGGAAGAAGCTGGCTCCTGAGATTCTTGGCCGCCTCCACCTCCTTCTCTTGTGCGTAGCAAAGTCTTCAGTGCTGCCTCCACTCCAAGGCCAGAGATTAGGCCTTGGAACACAGGTGTAAGTTGGGTTCTGGCTCTGACAGCCCCAAGGCCACCAGGGCTCCCACTAGCAGCTTCTTCACAGGCGTTGGAGGTGAGTGTGAAGGCATCAGCTGCAGGGAGAAAGGTTAATGCCAGTTGAAGGGGAGCATACAGATGTTCTGCCCTTCACCCCACCCAGCCCTACTTAGGACTCACTTTGTCTAGGCGATGGCGACAAATGAGGCCACTGGAATTCAGGTAGAAGGTAGAATAGGCATCATACGTCCTGGGGAAGGGAGAGGCTTACTGAGGTAAAAGGTGACTGGTCCCAAAGCTTAATTCAAACTTTTGTTTAAACTAGTAGTTCTAAACTTTGTTACATATTAGATCACCTGGGGAGCTTTTAAAAATTTCAATGCTCAGGTTGTGCCTTGTCACAATTAAATCAGAATGTTGGGCAACAATTTTTTTTTTTTGAGACAGAGTCTCACTGTGTCGCCCCGGCTACAGTGCCGTGGTGTCAGCCTAGCTCACTGCAACCTCAAACTACTGGGCTCGTGATCCTTCTGCCTCAGCCTCCCAAGCAGCTGGGACTACAGGCATGCACCACCATGCCCGGCTAATTTTTTATATATATTTTTAGTTGGCCAATTTCTTTCTATTTTTAGTAGAGACGGGGTCTCGCTCTTGCTCAGGCTGGTTTTGAACTCCTGACCTTGAGCGATCCTCCTGCCTCGGCCTCCCAGAGTGCTAGGATTACAGGCATGAGCCACTGCGCCCAGCCAAGCACCAATATTTTTTAAAGATCCTTAGGTGATTCCACTGTGCAGCAAAGTTTGGGAACTGCTGGTTTAAATCCTTACGTACAATGTTTGAGGCCAAGCCTAACAATTTCTTAGGATTCTACTCCCAGGCAAAAATTTACCAGGTCGTGAGGCTCAACTTATGAGACAGGAATTTTCATTTGTTGAGTAAGTATTTGAGTACCTACCATGTGCCAGGTACTGTATATGGAGAAACTGAAGATCAGAGGTTTCCTAATATACTCAATGTCTCTATTATTTTTGTAATATTAATGAATGTAAATGACATTAAAACAAGATCCCTGTCCTAAAGCACTTCTCACTTCTTTCTTTTTTTTGTAAATAAGCACTTTTATTGTTCTCCATGCTATACTACACAAGCAATCACTCATTTGAAACATGCTTATATCCTCTGTCTTTGTAGTATTCTGGAGTGTCCTACAATATAACATCCTTGTACAAGGGGACTTCTTAAAACTGGCCATCTTTTGAGATTGATGAATGAGTAAAGGTTGGTGAGAGGCTAAGGGCAAGAGATCAGGCAGCTGGTAGCAACTGGAGTGCTGTAATTTTTGTTTTTTGTTTTTTTTTGGGACAGAGTCTCACTCTGTTGCCTGGGAGTGCCGTGGCATCAGCCTAGCTCACAGCAACCTCAAACTCGTGGGCTCAAGCAGTGCTGCCCCAGCCTCCCGAGTAGCTGGGACTACAGGCATGCGCCATCATGCCTGGCTAATTTTTTCTATATATATATTTTTAGTTGTCCAGCTAATGTCTTTCTATTTTTAGTAGAGACGGGGTCTCGCTCTTGCTCAGAGCTGGTCTCAAACTCCTGAGCTCAAATGATCCTCCCACCTCAGCCTTCCACAGTGCTAGGATTATAGGCGTGAGCCACCGCACCCAGCCTTTCACTTCTTTCTTACCGGTAAAGCTCATCCTTGTCACGCCTATAGAAACGCAGACAAAGCATGTGGATGGGCAGCCCTATGAGCCGCCAGCGGGCTTGTAGGGTCCAGTTCTCGGGGTGGCGGGTCAGCTGTAGAACCTCCAAATGAAGTCGTGCAAAATAGTTCCAGGCCAGGAAACGGCAGAGGGTCAGTGACAGAATGTACCATGTCCGGCCCCTGGGAAGACAGGATGGGAAAGAAATCTCATGATGGCAGAATCAGAAAACCAAACTGGCTTCTGTCCAAGGAATGAGGAATAGTTGTGAGAAGCAGCCTGGGACCTTCTCCAGGTCAAGTGTATATAGCATTGGGCCCTTTTCTCCCCAAGACCCTACCCATGCCCCAATTCTCACTTGGTACGAATGTTCAAGATCTCATTGATGAATTCCACATCCAAGGAATAGAGAGTGTAGTCGTGGGAGTAAAGGAAGAGGTTGGGAAGCTAGGTGGAAGAAGAAGGCATAAACTCAGTGGGGAAAAAAGGATGATCCTATTTTTCAGTTTCCCATTTTTTTTTTTTTTGTTGAGACAGAGTCTGTGCCGGGCCCAGTTTTCTATTTTTAAGGCCTCCTTACTCCCTTCTGAATTAAAAGTCATTTTATCCCGTGTTTAGCCTCCCTTAACCCAAACTGAGGAGTATTATTTCCTCAAGAAAATGTTTATGACACATTTCTGTGCCTGTCTCAAGGTTCTAAAAAAGAATCCAGTTGACTAAGCCCCTATCTCTGAGGATTACCCACATTCCTTTCCACTGTAGACAAAGGCCACTTTGGTAATGACTTACTTCTTGTCTCAGTCTCTCATACATGACAGCCAGGTGTTCCTCCATACTAGGATCTCCTGAGGGGGTGGCAGGGGAAGGGTGGGCAGTTCCAGGGGCTTGGAAAGGTATCAAAGCCCCAGGATAGGGGCAGGGAGGGCCTTCAAAAAGGCTCCTAAGCCCATCCAGGCAGCCACTGTGCAACTCAGGTCCTGGTCCATCCTCCCCCTTTCCTGGAGGGAGAACTACCCATGGTGAGCTGAGGGCCTGGACCTGAGGGAGAGGTAGTGGGGGAACAGGGGGAAGTCGCAGGCTGGGAGGGCACAGGGGTGGGGGAGACCAGAGAAGAGGAGAAGATGGGGAAGTGGCTGTCATGGAGTGAGGCCAAAGGAGCGGGAATGGTAGAGTCCGTGGAGAAAGCTGGTCCTAAGGAGGGAGAAAAGGGAACAAGATAAGAATCCAGATGCCTAATGACCCTCCATCCCTTGGATGCTCATCAACAGGCTCCCAATCCCACCTACTCCTGACAGAAGAGATGGAATTACTAGAGGGGAAAAAGGAATGGATTCACCTCCATCTCTACTGAAAACAGGAGGAAACAGTTTTTAACATTGATTGAGTGATTGACAGAGTCTCTGTTGCCCGGGCTAGAGTGCCGTGGCATCGGCCTAGCTCACAGCAACCTCACACTCTTGGGCTCAGGCGATCCTCCTGCCTCAGCCTCCGGAGTAGCTGGGACTACAGGCATGTGCCACCATGCCTGGCTAATTTTTTCCATATATTTTTTGTTGTCCAATTAATTTCTTTCTATTTGTAATAGAAACGAGGTCTCGCTCTTGCTCAGGCTGGTTTTGAACTCCTGACCTTGAGCGAGCCTCCCACCTCGACCTCCCAGAGTGCTCGGATTACAGGCGTGAGCCACCGCGCCCGGCCAGGAAACAGTTTTATATGACACAGGTACCACTGCCTCCCCCAAATACTAGCAAACACTTTTACATTTGTGTACAATTCCAACACTGGGGGCAGTTTCACTCCTCTAACAGCAAATATCATATAAGAATACATATTTGATTAATGAACTAATGAATAACCGGTTTCACTTAAGCAAAATGATGGCGCCCATAATCACAATTAAGTGAGGCAAATGTACAGAGAAAAGAATATCCAGTTGAAGGTAGGAATTCGAGTTCCAATTCTGTCCTGTAACCTTAGGCGCTCTCATTCCCTATGCCTCAGTTTTCTATAAATGACGGCTGTATGAGGCAATGAATGTGAATAAAACGACCTGCAAGGTGGCACATAAACGGAAGCTATTATCATTTCGGCTCCTCTGACGACTGGTACAACCCCAGGAGACTGCTTAAAGGTCGGACCTCACTCTGCCCGGTTTACCAACGTTGACACTGCGAGGAGGGGAGGTCACCCAAAGTCAGGCCTGACCCGATCCCTCGGCTCGCAAGAGACCCCCGGGGTGGTTCGCTCTGGGGAGGGCCGGCGGCGCTCAGGTACCTCGGTCCCCGACGGTGTCCCACAGGCGCCATCTCTGCTGGGGGCGTGGCCATCTTGCCAGCCCGGGCGCAGGAGCCCGACCCCGGCCCCCTCGGGCTGGCCCTCCTGCCAGGACTGCTCGCCGGGTGCAGGATGCCGGCCTGGTCTGGGCCGGGGAACTCCGGGGCAGCGCCGCGGCCGGGCTGCGAACCTCTCCGTCCCTGCCCTTCAAATCACCTCCAGGCACAGGTAACGGCGGAGACCAGGGCGCAACGCGGACGCGCCCCGCGGCCCGGCCTTGACCCCGCCTGCCCGCCTTCAGACCTGGGAGAACCGCGAGCCAGGCCGGGCAGCACCGCCTTCCCCCCCGCCGACCCCTAGCCACTCCACGCGCCCCGAGGCACAGGTGGGAAGGGGCGGTGGTGAGTCACTGCGCCTGCGCGGAAGCCGGCGCGCGCTCCGCCCCACGCAGCGGCTCTGAGGAGGGTCTCTCCCCGCCCCCTCTCCTCCCCTACCGCTCCTGCTCTGCGCTCACCTGGGGTCGAGCCTGGTAGGCCCGGAGGCAGGGGCCGAGACGCCGGGCCGCCCCCCGGCTGGGCTGGTACATGATCTTCCGGGAGTGGAGAGAACGTCTCCCGAGTCCGGCCTCCGGCCTCCTCAGCGGGGTGAGCGCGCTCCGGAGCCGGCTTCGTGAAGGGGAAAGGAGGGGGGATAAGGGGCCGAGGGGAGGGAAACGGAGATGTTGCGCGCTTGCGCACTGCGGGCTGCAGGAGCCTGGTGAGGCGTTCGGTCGAGCGTAAGTGCGCTTGCGCCCACCGGAGCGAAGGCTGCCTCAGAGCGCTTGCGCAGTAAGTTAGCACCCTGAACACTGCGGTCTCACCTGAGGCATTTCCGCAAAAAGCTGAGCAAAGATGGGGCTGAACCGAGTGAACCAAGAGTGAGCAGTGGGTGGAACTGAAATAATGACAGTCGAACTTTTCAATAGCTCTCGTGATAAAAATAAATACTTTATTGCTCTGGCTAAAAGATACAAATGATTTGGAGCTGATAAGAAAGCCTGTTGAATGAATGAATGAATGAACCGAACCCATCCATCATGAGGGTTGGACTTTGGCATTTTCCTGTAGCGGGGAGAAATACTGACTTTGAAAGTGTGAGAAGGAAGGGGTTGTGGTCACCAAGGCCGGGTGCTGCGACGTTCGTGCAGGTTTCGAATGAACCTGGCGTTGACCATGTCCCCACCCACTGTCCAGGACTGGGCTGGTGGGGCCTGGGCCTGTGGAGGAACTGTGCACGTGGGCTCCTCCCTAGACCCATCCTGTGACATGACCTTTTCCGCACTGGCAGACCTGGTAAGTGGGGAGATGGAGAGTGGGTTACAGGGCACTAAAGTGGGAATTAAGATTGCAGACTCTTCAAAGTCTTAGATGTCAAGTTTTAATGTAGAGGACACATGATGGGTATGAGGTGGAACCATTAGTGCTATACCCAAATTTAAAACCCCTCAGAGAATGCCAAAGGGAAGTACCAGAGCTGACCTTATGGGGAAAGAGGCTTGCAGAATGTTAGGTAGAAGGATTTATGGGAGGAGCTGGTGTCCAGTTTATAGAGTAAAATTTAGGAGGAGGAAGTGGCTGAGACTGATGTTAGGAAAGGAGTCAAGGTGGTGGGAGGCTGTTAAGGGAGGGGTTTAGACCTCACCTATTCTCTGTTTCCTGTTCCCCCTGCTTCGAATCTTGGTTGCCTATGGAAATACCAGGCATATGCATGGCAAAGCTGGAGGAGATAGTGAATGTGGCCTACTTGATTTGAGGGTAAAGAGAAACGAATACTTACCTGCACCGGGGGATGAGGAATTCAACCCCCCATGGCGGCTGTAGCAGCACCTTTGGGCCACCAGCCCTGGGGGAGTCCCCCTGTAGAAGAAATGGGAGATGATGGGGAAGAGGCTACAGGATGAAAGATGGGTGGGAATGGAGGAATCAGAGGAGAGGAACAGGGCAGGAACAGAGAGAAGGGGACAATTATCATTCCTGCTGGGTTGAGCTCCCAAAAAAGAGGAGGAGCTCATTATATACCCCAAGATTTTCTGGAGCAGTCCTGATTTATTGCTTTATTCTTTCTGGCTGAGGTAAAATGTTAAATGTATGGCTAAATGTGATCCAAATCATAAGAACAGACTCACATATAGGCAAAAAGGAATTTGTTGGACCAGGTGCCCTGATATTTGGCTCAGAAAACATGGTGACCTCAAGTACAAGATACCTCAGACCAGAGGGAAATAGGGAGTTACAAGGCCGAATTTAGGAGGAAAAGGAAAGTAGCCTTGGGAATAGGGTGCCAGACTGTGTTGGACTCTCAGTGGAGATAAGGGAGAGAGAGCCAAGGGTGAAGTGGGGCACACGTCAGGAAATCACATACTGGGAAGAGGAATCCAGAGATGTTGGTCAGTCTTGATATCTCAGAAAGGGCTGGCCTGGGGTAAAGGGTAGAAGTCACTAGGGAGAACTGGAGGTTCCTGAAGGGAATGGGGAGTAGGTAGAGAAGCCTACACAGAGGGATCCAGAGCTACCTGAGAGGAGACACAAGACTCCGTAGGAGAAGAACCAGCAATGAGGATGGGGATGGGCAGAAACCAGATCCTGGAAGGGGAGCGCTGAGGGTCCTTGGTAAAAGATCTGCAGACCTCAGAAGTGAAGAAAATGAGAGGGATAGAAGTCCTGAGATCCCAGGAAAATACAGGTGACGCACAAACGAGGCTGACACTGTAAGGTGGTTTTTTTGTGTGTGGTTTTTTTTTTTTTTTCATTGAAAATGTCAATTTAGAAAACAGAAAAGAATACACACTTTATTCAGACAACACTGAGTGGAAGAAGAAAATGCAAGAGTGAGTGGGAAGGTGGGGAGATCCGGCTCCCAAGGATTTGAGGGAATACAGTGAGGGACCTGATCTACCATACATTCAGAGGGTAGGGAGAGGGAGGATCTAGCTATACCCTGGGCATGGAGCAGGGAAGGAGGTTGCTACAGAGGAAAGAAGAGAGGAAGGCCAGAGGAAGCATGGTCCTCCATATCAAGACAGTCTCATAAGACACAAATATATTAGCATCTAACTTCCAGGGAAGGATAGGTGTGAGAGGGGATTTCCAGGATCTAATAGATTCTTGGCTCATTTTCTGAAAAATGGCTAAGAGTGATCCTAGGGTTCTTGCTGGGATCTACTGCCAAAAAACAAACTCCCTCAGAGACTCTGGATCTGGAGGAAGTGGTGGTGTCAGCCAGTCTCCTTTAGAGACCCCAAAGCAACATCATTTTGGGGTTCCCTGACACACAAAACATGTGGAAATTAAGAGTCTGGCAATGTTGAGTGGATCCCTTTGGGGAGCTGGTAAGTCCCTGTCCTACGTAACTGGACTGCTCTGAAGCAGAGCTCACTCGTTGGCTGGCATTAGCAGGCTCAAACGGCGAATGTGGCAGGCAGCACAAAGCAGTGTTAGAGCTGCCAGCAGACACTGTAGGGGAAATATGGGGTTTATTCCATGGATGAGACCCCTTAAAAGGTTTCCCTCGCAGAGGAAGCCTTTGGACTTTCCATGATATTCTAGAGTGACAGCAAGCAAGAGTGCTTCTCTAGAAAATTAGTATGAGCCACCCAACCAAGGGGGCTGGCAACAGATCAGGCTGTCTGTGGGGAGAGTATTCAGAGCCCAAGTTAGGCGAGAAGGGTTGATTTCTGTGGTAAGAAAAGCTACAAAGTGTTAGGCCATTTGGGACTCTGACAACCCAGTTGTCCAAAAAAGGGGAAAGAGGAAATCCTATGGGCTCTGTTAGCTTCCACTGGGTCCTAGAGGATGCAATAGAAGAAGGGATCTGAGGTTCTCAGGGAGGGGGTCTCCTAGAGAGGGGAGAGGGTGTCTGTCAGTATCGACTCTCATCAGAGCGGGGAAGGGAGCTGTGGAAGGATGTCATGGATGGGAGGAAAGGAGAGGGAAAATGGGGGAGAGAGAAAAATAGAGAAGTCAGAGGTGAGGAGAAAGCTAGGGAAAGAAATAAAGGAGATGCCCACTCCCTGCTGCTGAGATGGGCTCTTGGCTCACAGGGCACTGACAACTGTCAGAGACACTGCCCCTAGCAAACCTTAAGCCAAGACTTCCCCAGTCTTAGAAGGCGCAGTTCCCCCGACCCAGTGGATCGCTGTGTTCTTCCTGTCCTTCCACACTAATCTCATATTAAAACTAGGGTCCCTAGGCTCCATATAAAGTCTTGTTCTGCTCCTTCACTGTAATTTCTTTCCAGATCACATCCATGAATATTTTTCTTGAAAGGGTCAGGACTCCTCAGTCCACCTATCTTATTGTTCCGCATCTCTGATGGATTCAGATTGCCCTTTGCCATTTCTGACATCCTCTCTGACACTCCTGAGGCCCCCTAACCCTCCAACCCCTATTACCTGGTGCGGCGACGTTGGGCTGGGCTGCCCCCAGGGTCAGCAGCCAGCAGAAGGCGGGCGGTGGGGTGCGGGGGGCAGAGGCGCAGGGAACGCAGCAGCTCTTGCTCTGGCACAAAGGGGCGGAGAGGACCCCGTTCTGGTGAGTTTCCCAGGCTGCTGGAGCGAGGGGGTGGGTGAGCTGGAGGTGTGGCACGACGAGGGGCTCTATTTAGGGGCCAAGGAGGTTCCACAGCTACTTTCAGAACTGGCGAGAGAGAATGAAGAACAAGACAGAGAGGAAGAAAATGGAGAGGGAAGGAAGAGATAGAGTCACGACAGCAAAGATTAGGGCAGCAAAGAGAGAAATCAGCCTTTGGAGGGAAGGAATCCTTGCCCTGCATGCCCCCAAGCATTCTCTTCCTTTGAGTTAAAGTCCCCCAGGCCCATTCACCCTACCCCGGCCCCTCTTACATTCTCGGTCACTAGAGGAGTATGGCTTGATGTCTCCCTCTGCTCTCTTGGGTGGCAGCTTCCTTGGTGGAGCTAGTGGGGGAGGGGACGCAGGCAAGGCAAGCATCAGGAGACATACTTTGCGCCCCTGCTCCCAGCCGCTACCCCCACAACCCCACACCTCTGCTCCCTGACACCACAGTTCCTGCCATGGTCGAAGCAGCGCCGTGGCAATGCCCGCACACCGAAAGGGGACTTGGGGGAAATGCTGGAGCACTTCCAAGGAGAGTCAGAGGGAGCAGGCCAAACACAGAGTTAAGGGAGAGAGATCCAAGGGGAGACTCTGGGGCCTGGGAAGGCAGGAGAAGGCAGCCAGGGGACGCGAGGTCTTACTGTCAGTGCGTGCTGTCAGGGCCCCCTGGGGTTCTGGGGCAGTGCAATGGTCCCAGCCGGGCCAACGAGGACCCTGGGTTCCTCTAGATGAGATGGACAAAGCCCTTGGTTAAGCAGGAATTGCTCTGGAGAGGTCAGGGGAGGTTGTGGTGGGGCAGAACCTCTCCTTCCTCTGCAAAGATGGGAAGAGACTGAAGTTTGATTAGGTTACAAAAAAAAGGGTGAGGAGAAAATGTGGACATCTGAAAAAGGGCTACCGGAATAAACGGGAGGCTGGCGGACCGTCAAGCTCAGCCTCCCTGTCCTCACTTCTCTGCTTGCTCTCCCTCTTTCCCTCGCTGGGGTTTCTCCCTCACGGGTGGCACAAGACAGTGTGCTCAGCAAACGCCCAAGCTTTACCCACAGCACCCCCGCAGGCCCATCCCCACCACCCCGGCCAGCTCTCACAGCCCGGAGGTCAGCAGGAGCTAGATGGGAGAAGCCTTGGAAACCAAAGCGAGTTGTGGATGTGAAGGGCCTCTCCAGGCCTGACTGGTGACGCTCGTACTGGAACAGACTGTTCTGTGGGTGGTGGTGAATGACTCCCTTCCCTAGCCACAGGGGAAGGTGCGAGCTAGCCAGAAAGGCAGCTCAGGAGGAGCTCTGTCCAGCGAACACCGCACAGCCAGCAGCAGGATGTGCCGCTCAGCCTTGGTGAGGTGACTGCAGTGAGGAAGAGGAAGAGCGGGGCTCAGACTGGCAGGGGGAGGTGAGTGTGTGTGTGTGTGTGTGTGAGAGAGAGGGTGTGGGACAGGGAACCTGAGCAGCATTTTAGTGCCTTCTAGGTTTGTTTTCTCCAAATCAAGTTCATCATTTTGTTGGAAGTTTTATAAATTCCAAGTGTTATCTTCTAAAACTAATATTTAAACTTTGGGCCATTCACGTCACTATGCTATGACATGGAAATGGAAAGGCTGTCTGTACTTGCCTGTCCCTCACTGGTTGACAGAAAACTTAAGAATTAAAACGGAGCGTGACTCTGGCCTACTTCGATGGAACCGAACCAGGAAGAGGCTCTGCGGGCCTCAGCTGTCAAACAGGCCCTAACGAGCGTGCTTATTGAAAGTCTCGCCAAGCATAAACTTCCCGAGCTCCCATGAGGGCAAAGGCAAACAAGTACTACTGCTGGAGACTTGTGTTGCCTTAGAATTTTCCAAAATTCACTGGTAGCCCCGCACTCCTGTGGCCTCTAGAGCAACTAGCCAGCACTGCAGCGCAGCCAGCGTGCAGCTCCAGCCCTTCCAGGCGGCTTTACCAGCGGGCGTGGGGTCTGCAGCAGCACGGGAGTGTCGCGTTGCCCTCAGAGAGGGTGCGGGGGGCCCTGTGAGGAAGGAAGCGGTGGTGCCCCTCAGTGAGGGGCCAGTGGGACCAAAAGTCCACCTCTTCCTTTCCCTCACTTCAACTACACGATCAGCACAAGGTAAGAAAACTTACGATGTTGATGGGCAAAGAAGCCTTCAAAGATCACAAAGTTGTTCACCTAGAAGATGAAACAAAATACAATCCTGTATCACTTAATGACAGGGATATGTTCTCAGGAATGTGGTGTTAGGCCATTGTGTCATTGTGGGAACATCCTAGAGTGTACTCACACAAACCTAGATGGTCTAGCCAACTACACACCTACGCTGTACAGTTTTAGCCTACTGCTCCTGGGCTACAAGCCTGTACAGCACATTACTGCACTGAATATTGTAGGCAGCTGTAACACAATGACAAATATTTGTATATCTAAACCTAGAAAAGGTACAGTAAAAATATGGTATTATAAATGAACAAAATGTAGTATATCCATAAAATAAAATATTATTCAGCCATAAAAGGGGTTGAAGTACTGATATATACCACAACATGGATAAACCCTAAAAACATATGCTACGTGAAAGAAGCCAGAACAACAAAAGGCCACATGTTGTATGATTTGATGTATATGAACTATTTAAAATAAGCAAATTCAGCCAGGCGCAGCGGCTCACGCCTGTAATCCTAGCACTCTGGGAGGCTGAGGTGGGAGGATCGTTTGAGCTCAGGAGTTTGAGATCAGCCTGAGCAAGAGCGAGACCCTGTCTCTACTAAAAATAGAAAACTTAACCAGGCATTGTGGCTTGGCACCTGTATTCCCAGCTACTCAGGAGGCTGAGGCAGGAGGACTGCTGGAGCCCAGGAGTTTGAGGTTGCTGTGAGCTACGATGACGATGATGCCACCGCACTCTACCCAGGGCGACAGAGCAAGACTCTGTCTCAAAAAATTAAAATAAAATAAAATAAGCAAATCCATATAGACAGATCAGTGTTTGCTGAGGCTGGAGGAAGGGGAACATGGATGACTGCTTAATGAATAAGAGGGGATTTTTTAGTTGATAGAAATGTTCTGGAATTAGTGGAAACACTGTGAATGTACTAAAAACCAGTGTCGTTAAAATGGTGAGTTTTATCTCAAAAAATAAAAACAAAAAACCCAGACCCTGCTTTTAAGGTCTCCTAGGACTCAGGCTAATGGAGTCATGGTAAACAAAATGTCAGGAAAAGATGAGACATCCAAAATGGTCAAAACTAAACATTAGCAAAGTGAACAGTTTAAGTATACAAATACTGAGAAAAATTAATTCAGCAGGGTTCAAATGGGTAGGGCTAGTCAAGGGGAGACATGCTAGAGGCCAGGATACTGCTTTGATAACTAGTAACTATTAATTTTAGAGTTAATTTATTATATTATCACATTCAACTTGGCCTTCATATTATTTACTCATTTATTTATTTACGAGACCAAGTCTTGCTCTGTTGCCCAGGCTGGGGTGCAGTGGCACAGTCATAGCTCACTGCAGCCTTGAATTCCTGGGCTCAAGTGATCCTTCTGCCTTAGCCTCCCAAGTAGCAAGGACTATAGGTGTGGGTCACTACACCTGGTTAATTTTTAAATTTTTTATAGAGATGGGATCTTGCTATGTTGCCCAGGTTGGTCTTGAACTCCTGGCCTCAAGTGATCCTCCTGCCTCGGCCTTGAAAGTACTGGGATTACAGGTATGAGCCACAGTGCTCCAGACTTGATTCTTGCTGTGGTGTTTCAGCCAGGAATACAATGTAGGCTATGGGTTCAAATCCAGACTCCACCACTTATTAGCTGCGTGAACCTGGTCTAGTCACTGGTTTTCATAAGCCCAAAATAGGGTTAACCGTAGTACCTACCTCAAAGAGATGTGCAAAGATCCACTGAGATGATGCATATATACCACACAGAGCTCATGAAACGTCAAAGAGTTCATGAAACCAAACAGAGCTCATGAAACATGATTTGTTATTATTTACACCCTACACTGCTCTGGTCTTACATGTTAACTAGGTGATGTGTTTGATGTTAAATACCGTGAGCCTTCTACTGCTCTCTGCTACTTCTTCATGGAAAGATGTATTGTGGGAGGAAGACCCAGCCTATCTCTTGCCTTGACCTTACTGTAACGTCTGGCAGCCCACCCTCATCCTCCCTCAACAAGCACGCGCCCAGCACTCCAGCCACACCACACTGCTTGCAGTGCCTGAAAGGTGGTTTGCTACCTCTCTGCCTTTGCTTATACTGGTTCCTCTATATGAAATATATTTTAGCCCACCCTGTTTTGTCCACCTGACAAACACTCGCCTTTTAAGATTAAACATAGGTTAAGCTTGTCTTTTCCAATCCCAGCCCAAGGTAGCACTCACCACCATGGCCTTAGGCTTCCTCTGTAATCACTTACCAAATCATGTTTCAACGGATTAACCGTCCACGCTCCTATCCAAAGCTAACTTGTCAACCAAATCTCAACCTGTCCTGCCCACTCAATGACATTGCTTCAGCAGTTCTCCCCACTTTCTCTGACATGAAATTTCCTCTCTCCTGAATCATTCTTATGTTGTTAGTTCTTCTCTATGAAAAGGATCAACTCTCTCTCTTTTTTTTTTTTTTTTTTTTTGAGACAGAGTCTCACTCTGTTGCCCAGGCTAGAGTGCCATGGCATCAGCCCAGCTCACAGCAACCTCAAACTCCTGGGCTCAAGTGATCCTCCTGCCTCAGCCTCCAGACTAGCTGGGACCAC
>CAUYRT010032054.1:0-37064 GCA_963574885.1 Lepilemur ruficaudatus | reverse complement strand
TCATTTCTTAAAATTGAGTAATATTCCATTGTAAACATGTACCAAATTTTAATAATCCACTCATAATTGACAGGCACTTGGGTTGTTTCCACAACCTAGCAATAGTGAATTGTGCTGCCATAAACATTTGGGTGCAGTTGTCTTTATAATAGAATGTCTTATGCTCTTTTAGGTAGATGCCTAATAATGCTATTGCTAGATCGAATGGTAATTCTATTTTTAGCTCTTTGAGGAATCTCCAAATTCTTTTCCACAGAGGTTGCACTAATTTGTAGTCCCACCGGCAGTGTAACATCCTCTCCAGCATTTGTTGTTTTGGAATTTTTTGATAGAGGCCAATTTCACTGGGGTTAGGTGGCATCTCATTGTGGTGTTGATTTGCATTTCTCTAATGATTAAAGATGTTGAACATTTTTGTATATGTTTGCTAGCCATTATTCTGTCTTCTTTGGAAAAGTTTCTGTTCATCTCCATTGCCCATTTATAAATGGGATTGTTTGATTTTTTCTTGTTAATTCTTTTGAGTTCTAGGTAGATTCTTGTTATCAGACCTTTGTTGGAGGTGTAGAGAGCAAATATTTTCTCCCATTCTGCAGGCTGTCTATTTGCTCTAGTGATAGTTTCTTTGGCTGTGCAGAAGCTTTTTAATTTGATCAGATCCCATTTGTTTATTTTTGTTGCAGGATCAATTGCTTTGGGGGTATTCTTCAGGAATTCCTTGCTTAGGCGATGTCTGAAAGGGTCTTACCAACCTCCTCTTCTAGGATTCTTAAGGTTTCATGCCTTAAGTTTGGTCTGTTAACCATCTTGAGTGAATTTTTGTGAGAGGTGAGAGGTAGGGATCCAGTTTCATTTGTATATGGTAACCTAATCTTTGATAAACCAGACAAAAATATACATTGGGGAAAAGAATCTCTTTTCAATAAATGGTGCTGAGAAAATTGGATAGCTACATGTAGAAAAATATTTTTAAAATTTTATGTGTAAAGAATTTTAAAACTATAGTAAAGTTGCAAGCATCAAAATAGTACAAACAACTAGCATATATATTTTACCCAGATATGCCAATTATTATTTTACTATTTGCTTTAAATTTGCATTCTTTCACATGTATATATGCATATCTATATTTGTGTTTATATATCAATATAAACACATACACTTTTTTCTGAACTATTTGGAAGTAAGTTGCATCCATCCTGGCCCTTCACCACTGAATACTTCAGTGTGTATTTCCTAAGAACAGGGAAACTTTGTTACATAACTGCAATGCTAATATCATCTTCAATAAATATCGTATTAAAATATCATATTTTATTTAATCTACTACCTATACTTTATTTTTTTTTCAATTAAACCTATTATGTCTTTTGTAGAATCTTTTTTTTCCAATACAGGATTCAATTTAGGATTACATTTAACTGCCATATATCTTTAGCGTTCTTCATTCTGGAACATTTCCACAGTGTTTCTTTATCTTTTCTGATATTGTTCTTTAAAATATAATCCTCCTCTTCTTATTTTTTAAAGCAAATATTCTTATTAGGGATTTGTCTGACATTTCCTCATGCTTAAATTTAGGTTATGCATTGCAAACTCTTATACTACCTAAGTAAACTCTTATACTATCTTGTGTCCTTCTCAGAGTATCACACCTGGAGGCAGAAGATGTCCATCTGTCCATCATTGATGATGCTAACTTTCATTATCTGGTCAATATGTTATCAGCTTTATCCACTATAGTGTTATGATTTTTTTGTCACGTAATTAGTAAGCAATCTGTGGAAAAACTCTTTAAAATCACATGCACATCCTGCTCGACATTTTGTCTAGAATTTAGCATCTATTAATGAGCTTTGCCTGAGCCAATCTTCACAATGATGTCACAAAGTAACATATTTCTATTTCAAGCATTCCTTATGAATTTACTTGTTGGTACTCATGTTCTATACTCCCTAAGTCTCCATTTAATTCAGTATTATTTGTTCATTTTTTTATAGTTTTAAACTCATGGATTTCAATTTTTTTAAATAGTTTGTAATTTATTACTTTATCCAGTCATTGTGTTACTCAAATTGACCCAGGCTTTGGCTAGCTCCTGTTTCCTACTGGTATATCCCATTCATTTTTTTTTGTGAGGGGACATCAAATTACTTTCTGGCTTAACAGAATAATCTACTATTATTTTGTGTCTACTCTGCCCCAGCCATTTCTCCAAGGATTCTTTTTTAAACAATTTTTTTTTAAATCTTAGAAAATCAGAAAATTGTTAGAAAGCAGTTATAGATCATTACTTATAAATCCATAAAAGACCCATTAGTATATCTTGCTTTTATTTTTATCATTGGCTATTCATAAAGAAGAACTTTGATGATTTAATATGACATCAAAAATTCATAGGTCAGGTTCACTATCTTATTTTAAACTTGTAAAAATTTTGACAATTTAATTTTTCAAGAAAAATGGCAAGTCACAAAAACTATGAAGAGGCCAAAACCATCTAAACCTGTAAAATTGTTTCAAATGTCAGTTGCTGTCAGGTGTAGTTTCGTGCCGTTTTCCATTAAAATTTGTTATCAAACTGTATGAAACAAATATTCCTTTTCATTATCACATTTTATGTAGAGATTCAGAAGGCAGCTGAATTTTGTCATCTGACTGTATTAGCAATTGTGTAATAAATCAGGGACACCATAGAGACCTTAGGTCACACTGTTGGGGGAATTAATACTTGTCAGAACAAACTCTCAGGTAAGGAAAATCAGTTGATTCCTCTAGAAAGACTCCTGTTGTGTTTTGAAATAATCTTTATTAGGGTCACAGTTTTATTAAGAGGGGGAAACAGCAAAAAAATTTAAAACTAAAAAATACTTTTGGTGATCTTTTCCAATAGGCCGATAGATAGATTGTGTAGCATAAGTGGTACAGAGATAGCGACAAGTTTCACTACTCAATGTTATGCCCAGCAGACCGTGGCACACGACCACTGGGGATGAAATCAACTCGTTTGGGAACTGATCTTCTGGTCAGATCTAGAATGAACATTTACTGGTGTGTTATTACTGACTGTGATACTTTCTACAAATCTTAGTTTCAGTGGCAATAGTGTTTTCTACTTCACTAGGAATTTGAAGCAGTGTAAGGAGAACTTTAAGAAGTAACTAACCACCTGCTTCTGAGCCCTGTTTTGAAGTTGATTCAACACCCAAGAACTTTCTAGAACTCGGTGTCTGGCATATTTCTTTTGCCTGGAATGCTCCCTGACATCATTTAGCTCTTTTCTTTCTAATCGCTTTCTCAGTAAAGATTTCTCAGTGCAATAAACCCATCCCAAAATTTCAGCACTGCCAAACTTGCTAATTCCTTTCCCTGATTTTTTTTTTAGTTCTTATCATTGACATATCATGAACTTTACTCACTCACTAAATATTATACACATTTCACAATAGAATACATTCAAGAGGCCAGAAATGCCTATTTTTCTCTGTTTCAGTCTTTATAAAAGTGCTTGTGTTTGCTTTATCAACTAAAATTGAATAAACACTCTCTTTATTGTTTTACTGTAATAACATTTTGAGCAAAGTGTCCTTTGACAGAATGTGCCATACAATTTATCCCTTATCCAAAAATGAACAGCTTCACTCCAGATTACATGCCTACCAAATTTGGGGAGCTCTATCAATTTTCTGTGGCACACGCTTAATTGAAAAAATGCTTACATGGTTTTCTCAGTCTGTCTTACACATGAGGAACACTTGAGCTGCAGACATAGTTTTTAAGCCACTTTCAATAGTATTGCTGTTTGATATCTTGTGGAGAAGACTACTATGGAGTACATTAGATTATTTGTTATTGTTTTCGACCTTTTCACAGTCTTTGATTCTATGAACAAAAACTGCTTACAGGTTCAGCTGAACTAGCTAAACATAGACTTCCACTAACTTTGTCACGGTTGCTGATACACTATGGCAAAATTCTGAGTCAGTAGGAAAAATAGTCTGATGTGCATTTTAGAATTTGCAGAAGGCAGTATCTTGTCCTGCCCTACTACCTCTCCACGTCCTCTGTCCCACTCTGTTTATTCTTTCTGGATGGGATAACTGCACTGAACTTTCTCTTTCTAATACTGCCATGAAGAAAACTATACAAACATTATTATTTTCATTATTGCTAGAATTTACAGATAAATTGTGTTCTACTAAAACTGCTACCCTTGCCAACCAGTCAGAACAACTGTGAGGACTTCGAAGAAATAAAGATCAACCATTTTCAAAATTATTAATAAAATTATTATTTTGAAACCACAGTAATGTTTAACTGACATATAAACTTTTCTTCATGCATATTTTGCAAAAGGCTTTTACTGGCCAGTCAATCAAGAAGTTGCATTGCACAGAACCATGTTCTGTTCTTGGTTTATTTGGGATGAGATCTTAACTTTTTTTTTTTTTTTTTGCTTTGGATGAGACAGATGTTAGACAGATGTATAGTTCCACCTTCTCAGAATTAGACTGACATAAATTTGTTGGACAGATGCAAAAGAACTCATGTAAAATTAGAAATGTAACTCCGCTTAATTCCATTTCCCCCCCTTGGCTACTCAAGTAACTGATGAAGTCTTGGAACATTTTCAGTCCTCAAATCTAGCAGATGTCTATATTTCCTATATATCGTTGCAAATAAAATAGATTAAGAAACATTGGTATGTTAGACACTGCTACACCATTTGCCACCATCCCCTAAATAAAAAGCTATTATATACATATGCATATAATTCTATGCTTACACATTGCCGTATGTTTTGAACAAGTAGTAGAAAGCACAATTTCACTTTATACTTAATATACTAAAATTGTATAACATTTCTTTTATATAATCATTTAAAGTCTTTTATTTCCTATCTATTTATAGCAATATCTCTGCTAATCAACATTTTATACATCTCCCTTTTCCCTGTCTTTTGTTATTATATACAATGGTGCAATAAATATCTTCTTTAACATTTCTACAGGTGTGAACACAAGTAGAAGATAAATCTCTAGAAGTGAATTTTCTGGCTCAAAAGTAGATGGATTTCAAAAGTAACAGATGTTACCAAATTTTTCTCAGTGAAGACTTTATAATTAAAGTCCCTAAGAGATATATGAGAGAGAGAGACACACACACAAAGAAAGATTTCCACATGCTCTTTATGAAATTAATGTTATCTGGTTTATGATAATGGCTAATGTGAACATGATAATGTAAGTTTTTGGCCCTTATTGTGAACAGTTTGCTCATTATATCTTCTTTCCATTTGCAGTCTGAGCCTTCTTTTTTTTAATTTTAAAAGTCTTTTAATTTTTCTATGTAAACATTATTGTGTATATATGAGGTTTACAAAATGCTATGGGTTACATATAATCTTAAAATGGCTACTACAGTGAAATGGATTAACATACCTATCATTTCACATAGTTACTTTTTGCGATAAAAGCAGCTAAAATCTACTTATTTAACAAAAATCCCCAATGCAATAAAATTTTATTAACTTTAGTGCTCATGTTGCATGTTAGGGAAATACAAACTAAAACCATGAGATATCACCTCATACCTGTTAGGTTGGCTATTATCAAAAGGACAAGACATAACCAATATTTTATATTTCAGATATTGTAAAGGTTAGCAGAAGATGTCGGGCCCTTGATAAAAAGTGTAATGAAAAACATTGGTGTCTCCAGAGGTGGTGATTCAGGTATATAGCATTCTTTAAATTATATGAAGATGTATATCCTAATTGTTATAAATTATAAAATTTATCATTTGAAAATATTTTTAATATTATCCACAATGCACAGCCCTGTAGTATAATGAAAAGATATGTCTCATGGCTTGACAAAGATCTGAGGTTATAATTCTCACTCTACACTTATTTGCCTTTTCTGCTGTCTATATATACAAAATAAACAAAATATATATATCTAAGTAATTCACAAAAATAAACCATTAACCGTTTTCAAGTTTTCACAGTGCATTAAATTATTTTTTCCATAAAAATACATACAATGTGTAGAGTTGAGAGTATTGCTGCTCTTCAGTTTAGAGATGAGAAAAATGACAGGCAAATATTTTAACAATGCCACATATTAATAGGTATTTGATGACAACCTTTGTTCAATTAAAATTTACTTACTTTAGCGAATTAATTTCTAAAATTAGTTTTAGCAGACATAAGGAACATATTTTCTTTATATTGTAAAATAAAATATAATTTATTTCAAAATACTTCCAAAATAACCTGGCAGAAAAAACTTGCTAATAAATATTCTTCTCCTTGCCCATTTCTTTTATGTGATTCTGTTGCACGTCCCTCTTTCCACAGCAATTATTTCAGAATAAAACTGCAAAAAAACACCCCTCTTTTTTAAAAGTTATAAGCTAACTCATTTCAAAGTGATTTTAGAAGACCTGTCTTTGTACTTACATGTTGAGTACTTTTGCATCTTTTATTGAGACATTACAACACACAAGCCCTGTCCATTTGAAATTTGTGTTGATTTATTCATTATTATAGATTTATTCTAAAGTGTTTCTCTAATACTTAGTGAACTTTAATTCTCAACTCATTTACAAGTCACCACATATTAATTATACTTTTGGAGGAATTATATGTACTTCACCACTCTTGTCTTTCTAGTTTAGAACATCTTTGAATTACATTCTCATCTCTTTATTAAGTACGATCATATGACTTTTTGAGCATTTCTTAAAATATTACAAAGTATATGAGATGAAACATTTTCGAGAAGCAAAGCTATCAAACTCACTTCCTTTTTTCCCTTGTACTTTTCTTTCTTTAAATTAAGGACTGATACACTTGAATGTATGTTCTTTAAAGTTGAAAGAAAGGGAAATGTTCTCAAAAGCAAAATTTATAACCTTTATTGAGACAAGTTCTTTTCTGCAAGTTGAATAACAGACAAATATTATTTGAGAAAAAAAAGGGCATTGCTGATACATGCAAGTAAGAATGACATCGAAGATGTTGGATATATCTGTGCCATGTTTTATGTGAAAATATATGATAAACCCCTAGTGCCTTATTAATTTCCCGAAGATGCAATGTTTGTACTTCAGAAAACATTCACTATGTTGTGGGAAGTTTAAGAACTATCTATGGTCTAATCTAAACACTGATTTGAGAAACTCTAAAGAAAAAGAAATGAGTTCTATTTTCTTACATAGTTGGAAAGTATGGGTTTGGCCAAGTATCCTTAGGAAGCTCATTTTAATTATATTACCAAAATGTTACAATTCCTCTATTTATCAACTTTTTTTAAAATATATTTCAGTAATACATAAATTACTTAGAGGTAATTTCAGCTTTTTTATCACTGAAAACCAAGTTATTCTTTTATTTATTTATACAAAACAAATTCATTCTTTGGTTCCCAGGAAAGTATTTTGATTGGCTGTAAATTAAAACTGTCTCACAAAAAAGTTGTTGTTTCACAACAAGAGTGCATGTTATTTGAACTCAACAAATCATTCACTCTAAATTATGTAAGATTTAAGTCTTCTTTTGAAATCTTAAAACAAAGTACTGTCTTAAAGTTTTCTCATTTTTTTTAGGATTACTAATTACATATTGTTTTCTTATTCAAAGTTTTATTTTATTTTTAAATTTTTAAAAATTTTTATTTAGTTTTAATTGACAAATAATACTTGAGTATATTTGATTAACTGATATAATTCTGTTTACTATAGATAGTTTACTTTTCTCATTTTTGAGCCCATAAAATAAAAATCAACTTTTGAAATAATAAGAATATTTAACAGGCTAATAACTTGAAATACTTTAATTACAGGGTACCTGTGGCCTATAAACTTGAAATGTGAAATATATGATATATATTATTATATAGCAAACTATATGGTATAAATAGATATGTAGTTTTAAATAATTTTTTTATGTTAAAAAAGTATCTTGAAATGATTTCTTTTCATCTGGAAAACATAGCCTTCATCCTATTCAACAAAGAGAATAAGATAAATTGTCATTAAACTTTATATTTAGAGGTGATATAACCCTTTATTTTATTAACGAAGGAACTGAAATCAAGGATTTCATAATTTATCAAATATTCTTTCTATATTATGTATTAAAATGCTGTATGATATTAATGCATAAGTCTAGATGCAGTTTGATTATGATTTTACTTCTATTGTTATGAGATAAAGTAGGCCATGTACAGGTACATAAATATCTAATTTTGCCATAACTTCCTTTAACTTGGTTAATTATAAAAATGATCTATCAATTATTCCATAAAGGGTAGGTAATTAATATGTTTCTTTATTTCATTTTATTATAGAAGATATGATAATTTATATACTTTGTATCAAAATGTTGATTTATTGGATATTCATTAAATTAACATAGTTGACTATGAACACTAAAACACACATTTCAAAGTATTGTGTCATGTTAATTACTAACACAAAATCCCCTACGAATAAGACATATTTCTCTATCAACTAATTATCCTCTACAAAGCACATTTTGTATTTTCAAAATAACAGCACAAGTCAGTGTTTGACCTTTCCTAGAAACTGTTAAAACTACCTAACAATGCTCTAGATACTGCTTCTTTGATGGTTCTTGAAAAAGAGTCTTCCTTCTTTTCATTTAAAATTTATGTCTCCATGGTCACATCACATAAACTTTCTTAGAATGAAAACCACAAAATGTCATCTGTAATTGATTATTAAACATTCGTGGATTCATTTAATAGTTCTAAATATGCATCTTACCTATGTTCCACACTTTCTAAATAACTGGTGTGATTATGGTGAATAAATAATAGTGATAGTACACTCAATTATTATAGATGTTTAGAAAGGCAACACCTGGTTGATTTAAAATTGCCAGTTAAAAATATTGGACAATCTATAAACATGTAAAAATAACTGAATAAATCAGTTAATAAGCAATCCAAATATCATATGGTGATAAAATAATTCAGCAAAAGTATTGAGATACAAATCAGAAAAGAATCAAAGTATTTTAATTATTACATAATTGGTCATGTTAGAAGAATCCTTTAACTGCTATCACTTAATTTTTAGGATTAGAAATAGTTCAGTTTATTAAAAAGCAAAAACTGAAAAATAATTCTAAGTAATATGTAAGTAATAGTTCTATGTATATATGGAAATTTGTTCCAGATTTCAGAATAAGAAAAAATATTTAAAGTAATTCTAGCATATGCAATATATGTAATATAGAATATTTTATTCTAATGTAAACTATAAGGAAGTAATTATTTCTTTTGACCACATTTAATTTTTTTCATTTTCCCTGTGAAATTTTTACAACCAAGTATCTCAACATTCTTTATAACATACTATGTAGTTAAAAAGTTTTTCTTAGCTCAACTGCATGAAAGCAACCTTCAGGAGTTATGCCAAGCAAGTTTCTGATTAAATATTAAATGTAAATGATATCTTGGTCACAAGAGCAGTATCAGTAAGTGCTTTGAAGACTTGATAATTCCTTGCCACTAAAAAGATACTTAAACAGTGTTATCCAGTGTTTAATGAAAAACTGTATCTCTGCCCTCTGTAATCACCACAGTCCTTCAAAATACTCTCTCCTTGTCCAGGTGACCCTATGTATTATGGATAGAAACAGTTCTCCTGTGGCTCCACCAGGGCACACTCCAACTCACTCAAGTCTTCTAAACCACAATCCCCTCATCATTTCTCTGTATTCAAGGAGGTGTGTGTTCTTCAGGATGCTTCTGCCTAGGAATTCTGTCTTCGCTGTGATACTTAGTGTCACTAGTATCTCATCTATCATGAAAGCCTCTTCCCATCTCTCTCCGCCTTATACCTGCTGGAATGCAGAATTTAAACTGCTTTTCATGATCTCCCACACAAGGTTAACAACAGGAATGAGTAGACACTAGCATTAACTGAAATTGAGAGATAAATAACCCAACCCTTTAAAACCCTTGAGCCAATCCAACCTGTGACATTTTTCACTGGCTGCCTCAGAGCCACAGCAAAAGTATCCCTGCCACATTATTCTGCATAGCAATTCAGCTGATTCCATCAGCTACCTTCAAACGCAAGTTCTGGATTACCCGTTCCTGCACACTGACTCATTAACAGCTCCCTGAAAGGAGGGGGCTCCTCCAAGCCCTGTCCTGCAAAATCACTGATGGTTCTCTTTCTTTTCTTAATATCTGACTTTGTGTTCCTCTGATGTTCTTGTGGAACTAAAAGTTTCTATATGTGTGATGTTTGAATTAAGATGTGATTTAGAAGAGAATGGGCCCTTGCTCAGTGTGTGAGCTGATTCTCGTTCTTTCTGGGCTCACTGGATAGATAACCTCTCTTTCTCCTAAGTGAGAGAAAGTGTCTTTATGATCCCACTGGAGAACTGTTCCTGTCTCCACCAGGACATACATGGATAATGAGAGAGTTACGTGTCCTTTTTCTTCACCATTACCACATCACACAGATTATATATATTATATATGTGTGTATGTATAATATATAATGATACAGTTACCAAATATATGTGTATTGTATTGGAGGTTGGGAGGTGTAATTGGGGGAAATAAGACTTGGGAATCAGATGTAATTTCCATATGGATAAAATTTTATTAAAGCTACACCCAGTGTGTTAAGTGTGAACTGATAATTTGATCCATATTGTAACTGTCTGGCAAATGGCTTTTGAGCAATTCTCTTTTTCTGACATCCAAATGGCCTCTGATTAACGGTGGTTAGCCTAGGGTCTTAAGAGGAATTGTTCTTTGGACAGGAATTTATTGCTACACATAATTTTTAAGTGACGGTAAGAAGCAAATGGGTAGGAATGAAGTACTAATGTGTGTTAGTACTACTAATTAACCTATTAATTATCAATAATAAATATATGAATGAGCTATTTGATTTTCTAATGTTAACTGCTCTACTATATTGATTCTAGCCTGCATAATATTGCCCTATTATTATTTTTAAATATAATGCATCAAATAAAAGTTAACAATTATATATATATCATTAGGTGAGTTTTGCCAATCTTTATATAGAATATTTTCATAACTTATAAACTCCCTTGTGTCCCTTTATAGCCAGTCACCTCTCCCCAGCACGATCTCTTTTGCTTTCTGTCACTATAGTTTTACATTATCTAAAACTTTACTTTTTGCAAATTCATTATAGTGTGTGAATTTTGTGTTTCTTTTATTCGCCATGCTGTGGTGATTAACCCCTGCTGTATGCTTTAAGAAACCTATTATTCATTGTATTCTGTTTATTTGAATTTAAGAAAGATGTTAACTCTAGCTAAGATGTTGACTCCATGGAATTTACCATACATTACCAACTCTCTATTGATATATATGAAACAAATACAATATTCTTATTGTACCTGGGATAATTTGTCTTAATAAGCAATAGTGTGGGAACAAAAAAAATAAAAACTAAAATAAAATTTAAAAAAGAAAACAAAAAATAATCTTTTTTTAAAAGACAAAAACAAATAATAATAGTTTGGAGACTTACTGTTTTGTAACAATTTCATAATCTATGTTTCCTTAATTATTAATCAAAGTGATGATTATTTTTATTATAAAATTATTTTGTAAGTATGATCAGTTGAATATTAACCTTTAGGGATGTCAGATGACTTTTTTGGGGGGAATTGTACAAAATTATGGATATTTTGTTATACATTGAAACTCCATAGAAGATTGGATTCAATCAACGTGTTTGGACCTTCTGTATCAGATTATCCCTTTCTCCTGATTTGGACTTGAAGGAAGGAGGGGAGTCAAAGGCAGAGAACAGAGCACAAGGGAGCTGATAGTGCTCTTGTGTTCAGTGTGTACTGAGACTGTGTTCAGCACTTCATATGCATCATTTTGTCTTACACTTTTCCAGTGAAATTGGGTTCATCCCTCTTCTTGTTACCAGAAAATATAATCGTTTAGAGGGTAAATTTCTTACTCATATCTTATTGAAGTGGTATTAAATACTAGTATCTTGCCGATGTGACAAAAAGTCAATTATTAATGGATTTTTTACAAACATATACACTACTAAAATATATTTTTTTAACTACTGATTGACTAATTCAACTTTTTCTGAAAAATACAATTAAGGAAATAGATTAGTATATTTTATTCTAATGGGATAGGATGGGTTTCAATCTCAGTTCCAAAAAGATTATGTACATTACCTTAGGAAATTCATATTTTAAATTATTTTCTAAGATAATAATCTTAAACTGCATAGGTCATTTGAAGTTTAAAGTGCAATGCTTGTCTCTGTAAAAATTTTATTAGCTTGGATACAGTATATTAATTATATCATGCAGCTTAAAATGTTATGGAAAAATTATCTTTGACGATATCATTCAGTGCCCTATGGAGTAGTAGCAAGTGAGAAATTACAATTTAATAGAGGGTGTGTTATACTAAAATTGAAACTTGCTCAAATATTTGTTTTGCTTATTTCTTATTTAACACATTATATAATTCATTAAACTTAATTTACAAGTCATCCCCAACGCACTTTTAATTAAGACCACATATTTTACAATTTTAGGATCAGATGGTTTGCTTTAGTCTTCAAAAAAATTACACAATGCAAAATTAATTCATTTCTGTTATAAGAAACACTATCAAATAAATTATATAAAATCTAAGCCTCAATAGACAGAGTAAAAAATAATTCTAAGTGTATATAGAAGGTGATTATACCAGTATACAAAAGGAGGTGAAAATCTTGGGGGTTATTCTACAATGCTGCCTCTCACAATTCCTTACTTAACCAAAGACATGTTATTGTAAATAGTAAAAGAAAAATCTTATCTCTATAGTTACCAAATAGACACATCAGTAATGATAACTACATTGGTCAGAATAGACCAGGTTATCCACATTAAAGAAAGACAAGAAGAAAAAAGAGAACAAGAATGAAAACTGGGAGTTTAGTGGATTAACAGTATACATATTTATCTCATGCTCACTACAGTATGTGTATCCATTATGTGTCAGTGGGAATCTTACTTCACATACTTATTTATGGATTCAAGATGGCCATGTGTTAGGTGCATGGACATACATATTGTAGTTTGGACTCCAGGCATTCTATTGAGTTTTCTCCCTCCTCAAGGAAGAACAAGGAAGCTGTTTGTACCAAATAAAGTAGTTACAAAATGGCAAATTTTCTGTCATTTTTTGTCCTGTGGCAACTTTTGTCTCCATTAATTCCCTGTTCCCTTTAACAAATAATATGGATAAGTTTCAGAACAAAGTAATTTTGCTCTTGACTGATGTTTAAGGAAAAAAATTAAAGTGTACCTTTTTCAATTAACCCCTATCTTTCCAACCCAGATCTATGGGTTGTGGGAATTATCCCTTTAACTAGGTTTATTTAGCTACGTTTTTACCTTTGTTAATTTCACTTACACCACAATCAAGTCCGGTGGGTACTGAATCTGGTCTGTGGGCCTGTCCCTGGGTCCCCAAAGATCAATTCCTGACCATACCAGGAAGAAGCATGCTCATCCTGAGTTACGTATGGGAAGTTCAAGCAGGTTTGATGTCCCCCCACTTCAGGGTATGCCCTGCTCTAATGGAGCAGATGGGCACCAGCACTGGGGAGGGCTGGTGAGCAGAGAGTGCTCACAATCCAAGCACCCCTTAGTCCTCTGCAGGTCTTTAAGAGGAAAAGTTTGAGCCCCACTCTCTCTGGAAGCCCAGCAGAGGGGAAGCAGCAGCTCCTGAGAGCCCCAGCTCAAGTGACTCTCTTGGCAGCCATGGGCAGGGAAGGTGAAGGAGAGGAAAAGAGTCTCAATGGAGGAAAGCTAGCATTCTGGTTGTCTCTGTTCCTCTCTCCAGAAGGCAACCCACCTGGAATGTCTAGGCTCTAGGGTCATGCAGATCCCCCAGGACCCACCTGTGGCTCCTGCAATCTGGGCCAGAGTTGGGAAATGTTTGCGTGGGAACAAGCAAGGCAAGATCTGAGGGCCTGAAGTCACCTGGGGAGGACAAGGGTGCACAGGGGGTGGAGAAGCAACATGTCACCTGCCATCTTGGCTCTGGTCTGTGGTGACCAGAAGCACCTTGAGGGGGCTGGCAGTCTGGTGCTTTGTCCTCAAGAAGCTCCCAGTTCCCTAGTGGCAGCAGCTTTTGGGCTTCTTAGGATAGAAAGGCTCTCTAGCAGCTTGGGAGCCTGCTGACTGCCAGAGATATGAGGGAGGGTGAAACAAACCACACCACTTGCCCTTTCCACTGGACTCTAAGCCTCTCAGGGGTTGACCTCTGCTGATATCTTGCTCCTTCTGGTTTTGCTCCACAGCTTCTTCCTGTGGAATCTCTTATAGATTCTAGCACTTTTCCCCCAGAAATACATCTGCTTTATGATCTTTTTTTTTTTTTTTTTTTTTTATTTTTCATCTAAAACTCTTCCTTCTTTCTGAGATGATCTGGCAGTTGGTGTCTCTGGTTATCCATCTTCCCCAATCCCCCTAGATATCTATTACATTTTACCTGTAAGAATTGTGCCCAAAAAAGTATTCTCAAGGTATTATTGGCCATTATTTGAAAAAATAGTAGTTAAATTGATTCTTTTTTCCTAGAAAATATCAGACTTTTGTACCAAATTTAGAAAATCTATTCTTACTAAAGAATTATCTAAATATTTATCAGAATCTTGGGCAGCTTTTTCTGGATTCATATTCCACTCAAATATTTCATTCACTTCCCTGTTTTTCCCTTTACTTGACAAAAATAAATAAATAACAATCTCTTGTCACATTTTTATTCTTATGTTTTAATATTCTTCTCATTTTTCTCTACACCTCTAGCCACAACCATATTTTCTTAACTAGTTCTTATTTCTAGACTATTTCCTTAATATTGAGGTTCCTCAGGATTGTATCCTGGACTTTCTTTTCTTCAAGACACCATAGAGTTTACATGTTTTATTCTATATTGTTAGCCTAGAAAACATTCCTGAAATACTTCCCTGATGTCAGCACTGTGTTAGCCCCTTCAAAACCAGAAATTAGGTGACCTACAGGCACTCCAGAATTTGACATTATTCCTTCACTCAGTCCCACATATGTTCCTCTTGCTGTATTCCTTTTCTCAATACATGATATTGCTCATGAAACCAGGAATTGTTTTACGTATTTCATTGTCTGGCAGCCCCCACATACAATCAACCAATAATCCCTATTGATTCTACCTCCTAGATATATCTCTATTCCATTTTATTTTCCATCTACTAGTATCATCTCCAACTTATTCTTGCTTCTTCTTCTCCTGACTCTTACAACAGCTGATGTATTTATTTACCATGAGTGTTATCGCTTTCTTCCCAGGGACCACAGATCGTTGTGTTCATTGGTAGATTTTAATAATCTATGCCCATAATAAGCATTCAATATTTATTTATTAAATGAATGATCTGTAGCCTGAGGTGGGTGACTAGTATTGGTCTTCTGGTGAACAGCTTCTGACCTGGTCTCCTCCCTCCTATATTCTTTATGGTTTGTGCCCAGTCATCTTCACAATACGTTTTCTGCAATAGAGAGAGGGAGATTTCTAAACCACATTTCTGATCTTTTTTGTGCTGCCTTAACTAAAATGCCTGTAACCATTTCCTTTGCAACTAGAATAACATTAAGCCATTAAGTTTCCTTAAATGTTTTGCCACTTTCTGATTGTTTTCTTCCTTTCTAGCCTCATCTGTTGCCATAACATATTTTTTCAATGCCATATTCAAGTTATACTGAACATGTTTATTTTTATTGAGAAAATATTGTCTCTATTTTTCTTTCTGACACTTCTCACGGAAAGAATTTTTGCCCTGCTCTTTATGTGACTGATTCTTATTATATTCCATATCATATACCTCTTGTCCCAGAGCACCTGTGTTGATGCAGTTCAGGTTAGCTACTCAGCTACTGCACACATCTTAGAAAAATTATCAGTATATTAAATTGTTATTCAATGAACTTGTAATATCAGATTTTCAGAGAGTATATGCATATTTCAAAAATAATAAATCCTCAGGAACTTACACATTCACTACCTAGAGCCCAGTATACACTCAACATGTGTTTGTTGACTCATTTATATGAATTGCGCTGGTGAAAGTGTTTGACTTTTCAAAATGATTCTTTTCTTTTGGTAATGGATCTTCTTTTGTTCCAGCTAAACCATTCCACTAAGTTTTGATGGTGATAAACTTTGTCTATGAACCACAGCTATAGGCATAATACTCAGATTTGAGAAATTATAGGTTTCCCTGGGAATTTCTTTTGGAATCATAAAAGAGTATGGCTCTCTTTTTTTCAATGGGATTGCTAGTTAGGTGACTATATCTATCATGCACACAGAAAGTTTTCTGAAGAACTAAACCAATGAAGGGAGAAGAAGTGCCAAGTGGTGGCTGGTAGAGTGATGGTAATACCTTCTCACACTCTTGAGATCCTACCATCCCAATATTGCATAAATACCCTCTAGAAATTTGTACACATTTGCTACAGTGAATATAGGAAAATGCTCAAAACAGCATTCATAATACTTTAAAATACTCAAAAGCTATTAAAATGAGGATGGATTAAAATATTATTGTATATTCACAGAATAGAATAGTATGTTACTAAAAATGAATGAACTCCCAAGAGCACACACGAACTACTTGTGGAAACATAATATTGTTTGGGGAAAACAACATCATTGCTAATAGAATCATGACTGAGTGCTAAAATAAAAAAAATGTTAATATCTGCTACAAAAGCTGCTTTAAATATTGCAAAAAATTCCTTTGAATATATGTTTGAGAAATAGCACAATATTTTTCAGTTATATATTCTATAGGAACTAGAAACATTCAAGTATATGTTAGGGACACCATGAAACATAATGCAATTATGTGTTTGTCTGATCAAACTATTTCACCTAAAATTATATATAATGGTTAAATACCCAATGGATAGTCACTAATGAATAGATCCCAGGTCTCTAAATTGTCATTTTTTAAAAATGTAGTATTTGAAGTTTCAAAAGTTATCAGAAGGTGACATATTTGTTTTATTATTTATCATTATTATCTTCTTTTCCCCCAAGTTACCATCTTGTAAAGTACCTGTTATGTCATGGAGACAAGAGGTTATTGTTGATTAAGAATGTGGTGGAAAATGCAAGGTCATTTTCATTTGAGAAAATTGAAAATCACACTGCCAGATATTTGATTTCTTTCTTTTCCCCTCTTTGCTGACAGTCATCTTCCTATGTTCATCATATTATCTTGTTTGGGTATTGTGTAGTAGATTGAAAAGAACATTGCTCTCCAAGAACAATACCTTTCTGGAAGGTTTTTGTTGTTACTGTTGTGCTAATACTACATGTGTGCATATGTTTATTAATCTGAGATATAAAGCAATTTCTTTTTTCTGTTTATTTTATCATTTATTTATGGATAACATTGTACCAAAATGAATGAAGAAATGATGAGAAAAATTAGAGGAGACATAGGAAGATAGAACGGCAACATTAAGATAGACAAGAAGAAATACAACTTAAAAAAAAAAAACATACAGAAAACTAGAAGAAAATAAACCACTAAAATGTAAAACTTAAGAATGCAAGAAAAAAACCTGTCAAATGAAAATTAAATCATAGCTCAAACCTATCAGAATTTTTGACAAGAATACACTGTCTATTCTTTAGGCATATGAGTGACAAATTATCTTTATAATATTGTTAAAACTCTGCCATATCTCTCATTTAACCAGTTTCCACAGAGAGGATATGCATTATTGAGACTCTTTCTAAATTAGTTGTAAAGTAGTGATTTCTAACTTGTGATAGGACCCATGCAATGATTTTATTTGGAATATTAGGAAATCATAAATTACCATATAAATTGCTTCAGATCTTAAAGTGTTTTGTAATAATTTTCTACCATTTATATGTCAGGAAAGAGAAAGATGATTTGTATTTCAAAATGTAATAGACTTTTAAAAGTTATAAGCATGGTAGCTATTTAAGTTAAAAAAAATGTAGGCTTCATTTAAAATAAACACCTCTCATTACTTATTAATTATAAAATCTTAAAAGAATTTCCCAACAGTTCCATGCTTATATAAAGCAACTCCATACTCTCACAACCACATAAGATTCTACTTCACATAATCTCACTCTTTGCATGTTGTTTGTACTAGCTTTGGATATAGTAACCCAGATTATTTAAGAGAAAGTAAATTGCAAAAAAAGCAATCTTATTTTTTATTTTTTTTTGAGATAGAGTCTCGCTCTGTAGCCCCAGGCAGAGTGCAGTGGCATCATCATAGCTCACTGTAACTTTACACTCCTGGGCTCATGTGACCCTCCTGCCTGAACCTCCTGAGTAGATGGGACTGCAGGGGACTGCAAGCATATACCACCACACCCAGTTAATTTTTTCTATTTTTAGTAGAGATGGGGTCTCGCTCTTGCTTCAGGCTGGTCTCAAACTCCTGACCTCAAGTGATCCTCCTGCCTCTGCTTCCCAGAGCGCTAGGATTACTGGCTTGAGCCACTGCACCTGTCCTGAAGAAAGCAATCTTGACTCCCAACCCACCAATTACTCTTTTGTAGTTAGAGAAAGGTAATAGTAATTTTAGACCAGAATAAATTATCATACTACTAAAATACAGACTTTGCTTTTTTATTTATCGATGTACTTATTCATATATGTATGAATGTATTAATTTGCTACTATAGTCTGAAAATATGATAACGTGCCAAGAATGAGATTACGTACTGGAAATAAATTTTAAAATGAAAAAGTGTTGAGCTCTGCTGGTGGTTATGACGAAGTAACTGGTATCAGACTATTCCTTTCACCATAATCAACCAAAAAATTGGCTAAGTGTACAAGGTAATGATTTCTAGCCAGTGGTATATAGGTAGCACATGTCAACAATACTCGAAAGAATTTTACTCAGCTCTCTGCCTCACAACAATTTCCTAACCAGGGGAAGAAAGAACTGAAACCAGGATTATGAGCAGAGTGTAGGATTCTTGCTGAGCAGAGGAGTCAGAGAACAAAATTTAGGTCAGCTAAAGCAGCAGGGGCAGGTGTGGTGGGTACTGGCGAGCATTAGCCGTGTAGGAAAGGAAGCTGGGTAAGGATGACCGGTAAGTTCTTGGCTGCAGGCTGGGTTCTGGGTTCTACATGATCGGGGAAGACCTCCGGGGGCTTATCTGATAGCACCAAATACAAGTTAAGAGCAGAACAGAGATACTTGAAATTGAATGGTGCTGAGTGAAGCACTTTGCCAACAGATGTTGGTTTTCCAGCCCTTTCATACTGGAGGGATTCTTATTAATATTAACACATTACCCCAACAGATATCTGAGACATAAATAGTCAACCACATTCAAAATTGAAACTGAGACATATCAAAAATATTTACTTATTAATTCATTTAAAATAGTAATAATATACTGCATAGAAATATAAACAACATAATTTTATGAAGATAACTATATTTTCCAAAACAAAACAAAGTTTACTGAAATGAGCAGTGTTGTTTTATTTATTTTTTTGCAAATGACAAAAATGCCTAGCTAAATAGAGGTCAGATGAAGTCTCATATCTGCCTTCTTTATTTAATCTGACTACTTATATGGTTTAGTAAAAGTATGGGAAGAAACTGTGCCTCCACAGAGATATGTGGTGGAAAAGGAACAGTATTATACTTTTCAGATAATTTCGTATGTTCATTTTTGGTCCCACATCCTAAATCAGAAATTGATTGTTTCTTTCAAGTTAGTTGCAAAATGGGACCTGGGACCATATCAATGAATAGATCTTTATCTCTTATTCCTCCTAGTAGTA
The DNA here is from genome assembly GCA_963574885.1 of Lepilemur ruficaudatus. Lineage (NCBI taxonomy): Eukaryota > Metazoa > Chordata > Mammalia > Primates > Lepilemuridae > Lepilemur > Lepilemur ruficaudatus. Next base: position 17,165 of record CAUYRT010032054.1, on the reverse strand, counting down.
TGTGTAAGTGGTAGAGAAAAGTAACACTTGCAAAATATTACAGAGAAATGCTCTGAATTACAATGACTTACAATTTGATAATTGAAGAAATAAAGAATCATATATTTCTTTTTTGATCACTCTTGTCTAAGAAGGCTTGCCTTCATTGTGTACTTTTTGGTACAACGTTAATAAAAAGTTATAAGCCAATTCATTTGAGCCATTTATTTTCTGAAGAAACAAGTACCTACTCATTGACATTTTATCAAGACCACATTTTATCAGTGAACATGTATCTGAAAGAAGGCACCAAGGGAATTGTGAGTGAAATACAACCTACATATCTTTCCTTTACTTCTTAAGTCTTGCTTACTTATAATTAATTTTGCTATTTAATTGATAATATCTTGGTGATCACATAGACTTTCTACCCAGAAGGACATAAAACAAGTGGATTGAAGACATCTTTGCACCCTAGAAGCAATCAAGAAATGAGTTAAAAATTCAGTATTAATGAGCATTCACATCTGGAGATGGTCTGAATAGGTCTGGATCAATTCTAGAGATCTGTTTTTGTTAAAAATCTGATACTTTTGCACATCAGTTTTAAGAACTGCTGTAAACAGGGTCATAATATATTTCTAAATAAAATATATTTTTATATATTTGTGATTAGCTGTATATTAAAGCATTTTCTTAAAGCAAACAAAAATTACCAAAATACAAATTTATAATCAACTGCTTCCCTCATTCCTTTAAGCAGCAAGAGCTATGTAAGGTAATTTGGGTAATAACAGGTTTATGTTAGCAACACCATCGGTATCTAATAATCAAACTTTAGTTTTAAAAAGCCACATCTTTTTGCCATTCTATTGTAAACACAGCCCAGGGCAGTTGTAGCAGCACAGCTAGGCAATTTTTATTTGCACATAAGTAAGCCTATCTGGCCCTCTCATGCTGGGGTTCTCCTTTTATTTGTAGACTTACTTACTTTTTGCCTTTCCCTATAGAATAAAAATGCATGGAAATTTCTCTCTATATATTTTATGCATAAACTCTGTAACAAAAACCAGCAAGGGTCAACTGCCAGACCATCCAGCATCACAAGAAGGCGGACATCCTTCAGGTGCTCCTACGTGCTCTGCATGAACATTGAGGAATACAAGCTAATAAAAGCTTATTCACTTCTTTAAAATTATGTGCCGTGTGCAAAGCAGTTTTTTCAAAAAATCTTATTCAGAACTTCCACGAAATTTTTCTTATATATACTTGCTTATAATCAAATTGAGTTGATAACACTTTAAATAGAACATAACAATGGCATATTTAAAATCATGGCTAAGGCTCCTCTTCTTGTAAAGCATGAACAAGTGAATTAACCTTCAAAACAGTTGGTTTTGAAATCATATATGAATAGATAAATATTAATGAGATCAGTAATGATGAGGAAGAAGTAAATAGCCCCTCTATGATCTGGTTCTACTTCTGTGTACCACGTCCTGATATGGAATATGAAATGTAACAATCTACCTATAAAAGAAAGGTATAAAAACAACCTCAATGAAACAGTAGGGGAAAAGATGTTGACCTAAGTAATTCTGGACATAAGCGGTGTCGGTAAAAACCAATGGGAAAAGAAACTATACACAAAAAATGTACTTTAGTTGATAAAATGCATACCATGTGGGAACAGCACAGCAATACTGATTCTGCTATACAAATATACTGAATTGAACAATTATCTAAATGGATGACAGATAACCCACTATTGATAATAGATACAACATCCAGATAGAACAATAAGGAAACAGAGGACTTGAACAACACTATGGACCAAATGAACCTATTTAATAAAAGACATACACAGAACCTTTCACCCACCAGAGCAGAATGCACATCCTTCTCAAGTGCACATGGAACACTCCAGGGTATACCACATGTTATGTCATAAAACAATTTTTTTACATATTTAAGAAAATTGAAATGAGTATCTTTCCTGACCAAACACAATGAAACTAGAAATCGATGCCAGAAAAAAACTAGAAAAGTCACAAATAAGCAGAAAGAAAGCAATGCAATTTTGAACCAATGGGTAAAAAGAAATTTTAAAAAAAGGAAATTAGAAAATATCTTGAGACAAGCAAAAACAAAAATACAATATACCAAAACTGGTATATTGTACCAAGACATTCCCATTGATGGGATGTATAGAAAGCAGTACTGACGGAAGATAAATGCCAACATTAAAAAAAGAACAATGATTTCCATTAAAAAACCTGATACTATACCTCATGGAACTAGGGAAAAAAGAAAGATGAAAAACTAAGCTCAAAGTTAGCCAAAGGAAGGAAACAATAAGTATTATAGAACACATAAATGAAGTATAAAATAGAAAAAATGGGAAAAAAATCAATGTTTTGTGAAAGATAAACAAAATTGACAAATATTTAGCTAGACTTACTATGAATAAAAAGAGAGAAGTCTCAAATAAATAAAATCAGAAATGAAAGAGGAAACATTATAATTGATGTCACAGAAAATAAAAGATCATAAGATTATATGCTGACAATTTGGATATCCTAGAAGAGATGGATAAATTCCTACAAATATCCAATATACGACTGACTCATGCACAAATAGAAGGTCTAAACAGAGCTATAACTAGCATGAAAGATCATTAATCAAAAAAACCCCAACAAAGGAAAGACAAGGATCAGATGACTTCACTGGTGAATTTTACCAAATATTTAAAGAATTAACAATAATCCTTTTAAACTCTTCCAAAAAACTGAAAAGGAGTGAAAACTTCCAAATTCAGTTTATAAGGCTGGCAATAATACCCTGATACCAAAGCTAGAAAGACACCACAAGAACAGAAACTACAGGCCAGTATCTCTGCTGAACATTGATGCAAAAATGTTCAACAGAACACTAGCTGACCAAATTCAACAGCACATCAAAAGGTCAAAAACCATGTGAGTAAACAAAACAAATAAAGTCTGAACATTCAATAATCAAACTTTCTACCAATTTGAGGGAGCTTTTATTCTGTTTTTTTTTTTTCTGTTTTCTGTTCATGACCTCCTTTTAATATATTTGCCACAATAACCAAGTGCCAAAGAAAATTAAAAAATATGAGGAAGTCATTTGTTTCACCTAGGATAATGTAATTATTCCAAACTGCCTACAATGTAAAGTCCATATTTCTCAGCATCACAAGATATTTTAAGGTCAGATATCAGATTCCTGCCTTCGACGCATCTCCACATATTGTCCCTCATAAGTTTTATGATGTCTCATATGTCTGTGGTCCGCAGTCCCTGGTCCATGGCCTGGTACCGGCCCATGGCCTGTTAGGAACTGGACCATACAGCAGGAGGTGAGCAGCAGGCAAGTGAGTGAAGCTTCATCTGTATTTACAGCTGTTCCCAATCGCTTGCATCACTGCCTGAAGTCTGCCTTCTGTCAGATCAGCAGTGGCATTAGATTCTGCATTATGGTGAGTTGTATAATTATTTCATTATATATTACAATGTAGTAATAATAGAAAATAAAGTGTACAATAAAGGTAATGTGCTTGAATCATCCCAGAACTCTCCTACTCCCGAGTCTATGCAAAAATTGCCTTCCATGAAACCGGTCCCTGGTCCCAAAAAAGCTGAGGACCACTGTCATATGTCATGTGGGCTTTGTTCATTCCTTTTACTGTTTTTTTCTTATTCTTGTCTGATTGGGTTGTTTGGGTCTTCAGATTACTGGCTTGATTGTCACTAGTGGCAGTGGTGCACTGGGCAGGTAGGTGGGTTCTTATGCTTCTGAGAAGTGGATGCGGTGAGTGTAATGGCAAGTAGCAGTTGCAGGACTAATCTATGCAGTCCACGTGGCATTTGGCGGTGGCTGCAATGGGCTGGATGCGCTGGTTCCCAGGTCCACAGGTGGCACAGGCAGGTGGGTATTTACTATAGTAGTGGTGGAAGATTGGCCGGGCCCAACCTTATGCCTTTAGAATGAGTATTCAGGTGCCAAAAATGGTGGACTGTGCTGGGACATCTCTAGGCCCCCAGATGATGTGCTTGGACACTGGTAAGTGGTGGACCCAGGCCCAGGGGACATGTCCTCAGTACCCCCTGTGGTGCATGCAGAAGCTGGCTGTGGTGGGCAGGGGCAGGGTGATCCCTAGGCCCAACATGGAGTGCTCAGGTAGGGGTGGCAGTGGGCGCACTGAAGCCCTGTACCAGGGAGGCTGGAGTTGCTTTCAGTGGCAGAAGCCATATGCAGGGGGCTGGGGAACTTGTACTTGTACTTTGGCCCCAGCTGTGGCATTCCACAGTGTGATTCCTGTGAGCAGGGGAGTCTGTCTTTGGCCTGCATGAAAATGAGTGTCAGCTTGCTGTTGGGGGCAGCACAGGGCTTTTGCCGATGGTTTGTACTTCAGCCCTGGAGGTAGCAGCCAGCTGCGGGTGGGAAATGGCAACGGGCTTCAGGCACATGGATTATAAGGGTTGCTAGGCACCCAGACAGGATGCATTCTGTTGGGGGCTGGGCTCTCAATATGGTATCTGCTATAGCTGCTTAGGGCCCAGAAAGCCTGTGAGACCCAGAGTGAGCTCCATCTCTGCCCAAGGCCTTCACATGCTCCCAGGCAGCTCCCTATGTTAGTCTTGGGGCCCACAAGGGTACAGGGGCTTTTCCATGGCTAAGATTAAGGAGTCTGTGGTGTGGAATTTAGAACACTGGGGTGAGGGGCGAGGGGGTTCTTACTCTTTTCCTGCGTTGGGGAGCCTCTGCAGGCTCCTGGCTTATTCCAGTTGAGAGCAAGCTACCTTACTTCCCTCCTCTTTCTTGCTTTAGGTATTTCCTGTACTTCTTTGCTGCATTCCAGTGTTATCTTTTAGATGATGTATTAAAAGTTTGATTATCTATTCACTATTTTCATTTATCTTTGTGGAGGAAGAGAATACCAGATGCCTCTCCTCAGCTATCTTGAAGGACCTCCCTGTTTTTGAAAATATTTACCTAAAAATAAAAAAAAAACACCAAAAAAACCCCCTATCTTTTTAACTATTTTGAGATTATGCCATATTCTCTTTTTTTCTTGCTTTTAGTTATGACAAATTTTACTTTTCTTTCAAATCTAAGTTGTTGTAGATTTTCTTTTCCGGAGTGTCTGAAATTTAAGTAATCTCAGTAAAAGTAAAAACGTAAAAGATTACCTTTTTTACTTTATCTTTTTTAAAAATTTAATTTTATTTACAATTTCTTATCTAATTAGAGATAATTTATTTTTAAAAAGCCTTAAATATTGTCATAATACATGTCTTTTTTCAAAAATGTATCTGGCAATATGAACATTCCCTCAATCTCTTGTTCATTCTTACTGTATCTAAAATCATCTGGTTACCCCTTTTGTAGCACTCTCATTTTATCAACCAAATGGTTCTACCTGATCACAGTTATAGATGCTCTTTTCCACAATGTAAATTCAGCTGATTTTTAAATAGATTGTTAGAAATAATTTGACTACTTCCAGACAACAGACGTGTGAATTTCAATCCCACTGAGTAGTTAAAAGAACTATTTGTGCATCCAATTAATGTTATTTTTATAGCCTGATACCAGCTGTCCAGTGACACACTGATAAAATAGAAAATTTAAGTAATTACTCAGATATTTTAGGGAACATAAAGTGCTTTAGCTACAATGACAAATACTTTGTATAAATTATTTTTGTTTTTTCTTTTTCATGGAAATAAGGATATTTAAGTCTTTCAGAACACATTCTGAATGCTTTTAGTATCTACTTAGAGCCAGTAAAATATACTTTTAACTTCTTCTTTTACTTTTTGACTTTTAATAAAAGTATTTGTTTTAATATAGAGAGCCAATTAGGCAAGGGCATCTTTGGTTGCTCTGAATGGGACTAAGAGCAAAACAGGTTAAGTTTCTTTGTTTGCCTATGAATGGCAGGTTTATTATTTACTCACACTTATGGAAGTATTAATATACAGTCTTTTGCAATCTAGCCTAAAGCTCGGGGTTCTCTGCTAGTCTTTCCACCTTAGCTTGGACTTGCATATTGTCACTTTTACACCTCCTTCTATTAAGAATTCAGGTTGGAAGCACTAGGTCTATAGGATTTGGCAAAAACCTTCAGAGAAATAGGAAACTTTGGTACAAGAAACTTATTTACCTCCTATGTTCTGCCAGTATTTTGCCTTGACCAGTGTAGATCCTTCTCTTTTCTATTATCTCAACAATGTATTTAAATAAAATAGTTTTTCCTTTATTTCATTTTGTTTCTCTTTGAAAGAGAGGGCCATTATGGTATATGGTCTTATACGGAAGCTTCTAGATATGGAAGCTTTCAATCATCCTCTTTCTCTGTCTCTCTCTTGATGTCTCTGTATATTCTAAATCCTAAATCTTTCACTACATCATCAATCCTTTCTAATAATTTATTCACATATGGTAGAACTACAAGTTCATATGGGGTTAGAATTTAATAAATACTAGCTATAATGAAACAGAACAAACTTAATTTATCTTGATTTAATACATAAATCCTGATTAACTACTGAAAGGAACAATTATCACATTATAGGATAGGACTTTGAAATATTTTACACAGACCAATCTACTGAGTAATCTGTAATTTTTCCTCAAATATATTATTGTTTCCATCTATATGCTGCTGAATTTCTTTATAAAATAATCTTTAATTACTCTAAATTCAGCAAAGTATTTGTATTTATTGAAATCTAAATTGGGATTTAAAAGATTTTTGTTACAATAGAATACATTATTTTCCTAAAATTGTTTCTTTTCAGCATTATGTTTTCAGTTTATTATTTATCTTCCCAAGTCTACACTGATGATTTTTTTAGCTCTCTTTACGCTTGCTTATATTAATATGATACTCCGAACCCATTTGTAATAAAGACATATTATTTTTCCTCCCTAAGTGTGTTCAATTTTCTCTCACCATTTAAATATACACTATTGTACAGACTAAGACGAAGAGTTTCCTGGCTGAAGGGAAATGAGAGTTCAAGAACTACAATTTACATCCTCAAGTCAGAAAACGAGTGAACAGGCATATGAATTACTGTTATTTATTGCCAAAAAACATCTATTGACTTGAAGTTAGCTTTACATTAGCTTTTTTCTACCATTACACTTTTTTTTTTTTTTTGTGGAGTCTGTTTATCACATACAAGCATATAGCATATAGCTTTACTGAAAAAAAAAAATCCTAGGTTAAAGATTTTGTAGAATATTTACATTTCATAGCCAATAAATCAGAATCTTAAATTAGAAAATAATAAAATTGCATATATTTGGTTATAAATAAAATATTATAGTTTTAAAATAAAATGTGTTGGTATTTGTCTTTTGGTACCTGGCTTATTTCACTTAACATCACGTCCTCCAGTTCTATCCGTGTTGTTGAGAATGACAGGATATTGTTCCTTTTACAGGAATGTTACAGCTAAGTAACAGTCCATTGTGTCACATGTTCTTGTTTATATGTGGGAGTTAAAAGGAAGAACTGAACTCATGGAGACAACGAATGTAATGATGGTTACCAGAGGCTGGGAGAGGTAGTGGGAGGGGTGAATAAGTGGGCATGGCTCACCGGTACAAAAATAGAGTTAGACAGAAGGAACAAGATCTAGTATACAGTAGCACAGTAGGGTGACTACAGTTAAGATAATTTACTGTATATTTTTAAATGATGAAAAGAGTGCAGTCAGAATGTTCCTGATACAAAGAAAGGATAAATGTTTGAGGTGAAAGATACTCCCCCAAAAAATAAATAAAAATAAAATGTGCTGAAGAAATAAAAAAACAAGTTGAACTTGCTTTTTGATAGGGTATTAAGTTTTCTGAAACATAAAATAGTTCTATTTATTCACTCTACAAGAAGTATATTAATTCATATACAAGCTTTGCCTTTGAAACAAATGAGAAAATTTGGTTGTTGAAATATAGTACCTTTTTTCCCCATAATAATACTCAGTAAAATAGATGTCTTAGCTCTGTGACACTGGCTATGGCCCATGGAACCTGTTTACATTTTCTTGGAAAGGGAAGCTTATTGGATTACTTACTGTTTCAGCTTAGCATATTTACTGGTAGAAATGATTTATTTCTGATTCTTTATAACAGATTAGTTTCTTCCTGATGCCTCTTTTGGTGTTAAATTATTTTTAAATGCACTAACTTACATATCTGTTGCCTCTGCATTCCTGAGCAGATAGGCATACTTTTATGAATCTAAAGCTCAGATAAATTGCTACTGGATCCACCTCATTTCTTTCATCTTGCCAAGCCCAGTTATGCATATTTTGGAATTATATTTATTATCTATGCGTAGTTTCCCTGTGGTAAGTGTTTGGTTGAGCACATCTTTTTGTCTTAGGATCTCTGAGCCCACCTTTCACTAAGCACTGTTTTAAGTTTAATATCAGTTGTGCATGTATTGCCATTCGAAAGCCCATCCAGCACCTACCTGTCACTGGCTCTTACATCACTACTCAAGTCATATTCTGATTTGCACCAGAAATGTCTCAGGATATGATTTTGAAGGTATTGATTTTTATTTTAAAGGTCACATTTGTGTAGTATTAAGAGCTCTAAAGTTCGAAGACCTTAGATGTAACAATATTTGTGGAGGAGCTATTTGGTGTACTTAATAGTGGTTTCCTAGGGAAAACTGAAAATAATTTACTACTGGGTTCAGAGACTGTAGCATAATTTTTGAAGGTTTATGGCAAAACGTCAACCAATCAAATATCAATTATTTTTTACCTCAAGATAACATAATTATTTCAGGGAGAAAAATAGCATTGTAGACAAATAAAAAGAGTGGGAAAGAATAAGAATAATATAAAAATAGAAGAGTAAAACAATTATTGAACAATTCAATGTATTTGGAGGAAATTGTTTGGTTTACTGATAAAGGTATTAACTTTCATTAGAACATGTAACAACACACATCACTTAAAGAGATTATGCATTTATAGAATGACCTCTGACAATGGTCAAATACATACCCCACCAGGTTAATTTGCTTAAGGAAAGTAATTGTTAAGTAAAATTGCTAGAATTGAGCATCCCAGCATCCAGCCACCATCATTACCAGATGCATTCAACTACTAATGCAGACTACAGAAGAGGACACTTTTGTTTCCTCCCTCCCTCTCCCCCTCCCCTTCCCTCCCACCCTCCTTCTCTCTCTCCCTCTCTCTCTCTCTCCAATTCTGCCTTTAAGCCTTTACTTTCATTGCAGAGAATCCATTTAACCATGTTTTTTTTCAGTTTTGGAAAATTTTGTAGAATATGTTCACAAGAGAGTACCATTCATACATAATATCATCTTCCTATGTTAAATATGTTATTAGACTTGAGGTAAATATTAGCTCACCTCAAAGCATGTAAAGATTTAATTGGAACATTTGGACTAAGATAGGCAACACAGAATGAATATCTACTAAAGAGAAAGGCCTTAATATTTTCCTGAAACTTTACTAAATTTTAGACCAACTTCTGCCTATCTCTAGACCTCGACCTTACTCTCTACAGTCCTTACAGAATCCAGATGTCCTAACCAAAGAGATCCCTCCCTTTTCTTAGAGCATATACTTTAGAAAATTTCTAAGTGTGAATTCTTTCTCTGCCCTTTTGAGATGTAGATTTTCAAAAGACTCTTGCTAGTTTCACAACCCAGGAATGTTTTTCTTGAAGACCTAGGGAGCCATCCCTGTGAAATGTAGTGGTCAAGGAAGATAGGGTCTCTACATCCCAGAGGCCATGTGGAAGGTAGCAGCCTAAAATTTCTTTGGGGGAAGCCAATTAGCCAACATAGATGGCCTAAGATCCCCTAGTTTTGTTTTTTCCTCCCCCATTTTGTATTCATGCACTGACATAATTTTGAAGAATTTACAGGTTGTTCTCTTAATACTACACTTGTCTTAATTTTCATAAATTTCAATATATATGTATATTCAGTTAACCCTTATGGTGTAACTAATTACATTTGATGCCAGTGGCTTACAACAATGCTATGTATTATTTTTCATTAATCTACAGTTTGTGTGCTTGTTCCACTCTTATTTGGGACTGCGCGTGTGCCTCTGGGCAGCTACCTATTGGCCAGGCAGCCATAATGATGTGTCTAGGTTCCCTCATGTGATTTGAAGGTTTGGGGTTGGTTTGCAGTCACAGGGTGTAGGATGGTGATGACTCAGCTGTTTTCCATGTACTCTTGCTATCCCCTAAGCAGTCGAGTCAGAACAAGTTCTCCAGCTACTTCAAAGATGTTCTCATGGCCACAACAGAGAAGCAAGAATGAGTAATTCATGATGCACTCATGCAAAAAAAGGCAAGCAAAAAAAAAAAAAAAAATGTGGTTTTTTAAACCTTGAGTTTAAACAATTTACAAATATTGCTTTGATCAAAGCAAATTAAATGGCAATAACAAAGTCAGAATGTAGTGGACTGCAAAGTTATGGGGGAAAAGATATGAACATTAAAAAGCCATGAATTATCTATCAACCAGTAGATGATCCTTCCAACACCCTAATCACTTAGGTTCTTGAACTGTTCTCTTTCAATGAGTTTGTCTTCAGCCTACTTCTACAGATTACAACAAAGATAATATACAGCTTATCACAAATGAGGACAATTTATTCATCATTGTAATTTCATCCACTCCAGGTCTCTTGTGCCAGTACCCAAATCAAATTTCAAGAACATTTTTGTTTGTTTTGTTTTGTTTTTAATTCCACTGGAACCTTCATTCCTATTAATACGTCACTGTCTCACCCTATCCCTATCCATCTTAAATTCCATGGTCAGGTATTATAATCACTTCCTCATGTATGTGCCCTTCTCTCTCTCCCTCTCTCTCCCCCCTCCCCAGGTTAGTTTGGCAAAAATTGTCATCTCAGTTAAATCTATCTCCTTATATAATATTAATATATGCTAACATTCATGCAATTGGCTAGAAAAATATACAAGCACACTGGTCGATGTTACTTTAAATTTATGTGCACAAAAATCAAGGGGACTTTTAAGACTGCCAGTCATTTTGTATTTCCTTAGTCCATTCATGATTGCACTGTCCTTGAATCTAAGGCCTAGGTGTTCAAATGCCACTATCTTATCAATCCCTCATATGATCATCCCTTATGCTTCAACCTCAGTTGACAGTAATCATATCCTAATTCAAGCTACATACTTCAGATGCTGATTCTTTTTTTCACTTATGTTAAGTCCACTTTTTTAGAACATATCGTGTGCTCTACATCAAAGTATATCCTTAATCTGATGATTGCTCACTTCTGTTCCTGTCATCCTAATTTCAGCCATCATCATCTCTCACCTGGATTCCTGCAATTGCCTGCTAAAAGATCTATCTATACTTGTTCTTCTGCAATCTGTTCTCTCATGAAAGCCAACCTGTGTAATTAGTCCATTGTATCCAAATATTCACTGTCCCTCTCCATAAAAGAATTATATTTCCCATTGCAATGGCAAGACATTGAACAAAGGAAAAACCATGGTCCATAAAATGTGAGAAGAAGTGGCTTACGCCCTATTCAAGACGAAGTTTGATAAGGCATGTCATAGTTCAGCTACTTTTCTTTTTAGTCCATCAGAAGATTAGCAAACCTCAGATAACAATTGTCTAATCATCCCGGCCATAGAAAAAATAAAACTTGGAGGAGGGTAAGAACTGACATGCAAAGGACATATGACATGAGTGAAAGAAAAATATTTGTTACTGCAAGCCAATGCGATCTTAGCACTGTTATATCATTGTAGCATAATGTAATAAAATCAAACTAATATGGAAATTAATATATTGAAGTGGAGTGCCACAAAAAATAAATAAATAGATAAATAAACAGAATCACCTAATGTTTGTAGCACTGGCTCAAGACCTAGTGAGTAAGCAGTCAAGGAAGTGTCATTAAAGCCTGCTAAGGTAGTAGCAACCTGAAAGCCAGGTAATTTTCTTAGTGAGCCTTGGATTTTAGGTGAAAGGTTTCGAAACAGAATGCTATTATTATTATTATTATTTATTTATTTTTTTGAGACAGAGTGTTGTTCTGTCAGCTGGGCTAGAGTGCCCTGGCATCAGCCCAGTTCACAGCAACCTCAAGCTTCTGGGCTCAAGCAATCCTCCTGCCTCAGCCTCCCCTGCAACTGGGACTACAGGTGCATGCCACAACACCTGGCTAATTTTTTCTATTTTTAGTACAGACAGGGCCTCATTCTTGCTCAGGGTGGTCTCGAACTCCTGAGCTCAAGTGATCCTCCTGTCTTGGCCTCCCAGAGTGCTAGGATTACAGGCATGAGCCACTGCGCCCGGCCAATGTATCTTTGTTATTTTTGTCTTTATTTTACAGGAAATGTCACAAGCTAAAAACTGACAAGTTTGTGAGTAAAGTTAAAGATTTATTTGTTTCTCAACTAAATAAGTGAAAGAGAAAATTGAAAACTGCTTTAAGGTACAACAATTGATTAACACTTATCCTTACGATAAGAGCTTTGTTCAACCATGAGAATTTATCAGGCTGAAGACACATTAAATCCTTTCAATGACTTGAGGACAACAAGGAGGAAATGTTGAATGAAGCCTTCCCAAGGAAGCCTAATGAGCTCAGGCAATTAAAATTAAATCTAGAAGGAGAAGGATGTCTTGCAAAGAACTGAAAGTATTGGGACTCACATATATAACAGACTGAAATGAAATAGAAAAAAAAAGATCTAAAAGGCTTTAACTTCAGAAATAAAAGAAGACTGGATTAAAAGTAACTCTGACAGTGATCTAAGATGACATTTGCCCCATCAACTTTCTACAGGCAGCACATATGGCCAAAATAGTTTTGCTCAGCTTCCACAGAGGGCACAGTCTCAAGACACTCTTCATGTACAGATGAACAAGTTATAGAAAAAAGGTGGACCTTTCAGAATGTGGAGCCAAGAGCAAAAGAAAAGAAAGACGTAAGAATCCGGGTGCAGAAAGAAAACTGGGATTTCATTAAAGAACATTTTCTACAGCCAAAGTAGATAGATCCCATCACAATCTGTCCCCTACCCCAAATTCTAATATTTGCCAGTTATTGCTGTTTACCCTCTTTCCTCATTTCCCGATGGGAATGTTCATTGCGGTAGTCCTGTTTTTGTTCTACACTATTGGTTGTGTCGGGGACAAACACTGTAATGTTTTGTTCCCTGTTTTCTGTTCACAAATGTTCAAGCCATGAGGAGTGATTTATGGACATCATATAGAGACTACCATGAAACCCGGTGGCTGAGAGTCTAAGGAGATGTTTCTTGGTATGAGGGGGATGTATTTTGCAAACAGATGAGAGGGAGATGAATAATGGTGACCAAGAGGACAAACTGGTAAATTCTATTATTGTTCACAATTTTTCACCACTGCCCAACATCAAAGGGTTGCACCATTTATCCCACTGGCATCAAACCTGCTTTATGAACTTGCTTAGACTAATGGAATGTTAGTGTAACAAGCGTATGTCCCATCCAACCAGAATATTTAAGAACAATTATATATTTCCCACTGTTAGGTCCCAGAAGATGCAATGAAGAATTGTGAGTTAGAGTTTTAATAGATAAATCTGTGTGTGTGTGTGTGTGTGTGTGTGTGTGTGTGTGTGTAAGGGCATTACCTGTCTTAAGAATGAAATTGGTTTTTAAAAATTGAAAATTAGAAAATGAGAATTTGGTCACTAAAACTTCATATATGGAATGTTTGTGTGTGTGTGTGTGTGTGTGTGTGTGTGTGTGTGTGTGAGTGAATCAATAGTTGAACCAAATAGCTGTAAATCTTCATATCTAACTGGAAAAAAATAAGCCAAGTAGTAAGCAGTTCAATGAAGGTACTTATTATCTTGATAGTAGCTTCAATGCAAATAGTAAATGAGAGTAAAAATTTTGAGAACTGTTCAATTATACGAAGGAAATATCCGGGACTCCTAAAATCTATCAAAGGAGAAGATTCAGGAGAGGAAGGGAAAAGAGCACATAAAATAAAACACTGGAAAACAATGAGAAAACACTGCCTTTGAGCTAAAGAAGGGATTAAACTGAAAAGCCCAGGAGTGTGAAGAATAATGAATGTGAAATGACTTCCAGTTAGAAAAAGTTACAAAAGCAAAGAGTGTCAACATTTCAAGAAATATCAAGTAAAGCTTCAAAGCTACTGGAAAAACACAATAGCCCTTTCCCCTCAGGAAGACACAATCAGAATTATATCAGAATTACCATCAGTTGAATGGCATACTAGTCCAAGACAAGATAATACTTTTCCATTTCAAAGGGAAAAAAAAAAACACTAAAAATATTACATCCATTCAAATGAAATTCCAATGGAGGTCAGAGTCTCGATTTCCTCCAATGCCAGTGTAAGTATTTAGTCTGTCTCCCAGTAAAGTTCCATTACTCGTAATTGTGGAATGATTTCAATAGACTGGGAATAGAAAGTCTCATCTACTTCCTTTTAAAAATGGAAATAAAAGATAATTTCTGAAAATGGTGCTCTGATACGGATTAATATGCTTTTGTAACAAAACCTAATGTAAGTAATACATGTGCATGTTAAATAAAGCAATAACATTTTTACTTGTGACTGCACTTCTGGTACTGTATTGAAAAAGTCACATCACTACAGGAAGAGACGTAGTTGTTTTCCTTTTAAGACACAGAAGACATCTCAGTAACACAAGTAATCACCAGGCTGGTACTTCCACTTGGAATCCTCTACTTCAGATCTTTGCATGATTAAGTTCTTTCCATCACTTAGGTTGTCTATTTAGAGATCCCCCTCCCTGAACACACTGTAAATTTTTACCACCATGCTCTAATTTATTTTACTCATGATACTACCTACCTATATATGATAAATTTGTTGATTCGGTTATATTTAACTTGTTTATGTCCATTCTTTCCAACTAAACTATGTTTTGTGAACATGGGGAAATTGTCTGTCTTGTTCATTGCGAAAGCAAGGCAAAAAAAAGCCTTCCACAGAGCCTGATAAAATAGGAGGTTTAGGCATAATTGTGGCTGAGTACATAAAATGATTAAATTCTGTTTTTATTCAGTTAAATTCTCCTGCAATGCTCATGATCAATTTCTTCAAACCCAAATGAGTCAGACAGGGCTCTTTACTTGATCAGAATTTGTACTTTATAATTTTGATAACCCAAAACTATAAATTTGGTTAATTTAAACTGTTTATCTGACATAAAACATGGTATAAGGTACTTGGTATGAACAAAAATCACAGAAAAAAATAAAACACTAAACAAATATTAACATATAAATATATATGAAAAAATAACTGCATAAAAGAATGAGTAAAAGTGCTGAAGAGCAACATCTATCACGAAACCAGATGCAAATCAATTTCATAGAACAGTGTTGCATACACAATTCATTTAATTCTTTGTATTTAATCAAAATACATTACTCAATTTCTTTCTATGTATGAAGGTAAAAAATTGATTCACACTATTTTTAAACTAATTAACCACATCATAATATCTACATGAATTAATAGGTAGTCTCTCCAATTAAATATTGGGAGTTGGATTTCTCTGCGTGTATGTGTGTGTATATGTATGTGTGTGTACAGTTAACAGTAGGAGAAAAAATAAACTGCATCCTACTTATAAGGCAGTTTTTTTTAGAGAGAAACAGGATTTTCTATATAAATGACTCATTTAACAATTATAATTTATGTCTAGCATTTCAGCTGATTTAGGAATATCATCATTCTCTACAGAAACCCTAAAAAAAAAAAAGTACATCAAAGTTAATGAAATGTGAAAGTTGTTCAAAATTTGCTATTAATGATCAATTTTTTGCAAGTATATGACTACTTTTCCATCTCTAAAATTACATTAATTAAGTTCCATATTTTAGAGAAACTATAAAAAAAAACAAAACTAACAAGAATTATTCTGTGACATCAAGTTCTAGGTAAGCTAATATTTAGGACAGACATCCAGGAGGCTAAATTTGGCCTTGAAATAGGC
This sequence comes from Lepilemur ruficaudatus, assembly GCA_963574885.1. Taxonomy (NCBI): domain Eukaryota; kingdom Metazoa; phylum Chordata; class Mammalia; order Primates; family Lepilemuridae; genus Lepilemur; species Lepilemur ruficaudatus. Next base: position 1,113 of record CAUYRT010032054.1, on the reverse strand, counting down.
TTTAATTAATTAGTGTAAGGTTTTTATTTAATTTAATGACTTCAGAAAACATAATCTTTCCATAATGGTCTCCTTACAATTTCCTATTTATATATACATATATATGTATATATTCCTCCACTTTGCAAATGTATACATATTAATATTTATACACACTTATACAGACCCATAGGTATTTGATTTTTATACCGGATTTAGGCTATGTATATTTAAATTAGATGTTAAAGCGTTAAACCGGACTTAATGTATCATACTAAGCTAAATAAAGCTCTTTAATATATTGTTTTTTCCTAGTTAACCAACTATTAATATATCATCAATTCTATCAGTTTAGAGTTTAGAAAATATTTTGTTATATCATAATAACCACTAATTAATGATCTAATAAATATCAAATAAAGAATAAAATACATTTAGAAATATTGGTGAAATTGCTTTTTAAATTTCAGGGTGAAGATTTTAGTTATACACACATATGTAAATAAACAGACACAAAATTTTACCTTTAATTTCTACAACCATTAATATTTATGCAATTTATTTAGCTCTATGATATATACTCATATGCATTATAATTTTTCTTTTATTTCAGCATATTATGGGGGTACAAATGTTAAGGTTGCGTATATTGCCCTTGCCCTCCTCCTCCCTCAAGTCAGAGCTTCAAGCGTGTCCATCCCCCAGACGGTGCGCATCGCACTCATTATGTATGTATATACCCATCCCCTCCTCCCCCCTCCCATCTGCTCGACACTTGGTAAATGTTATTCCTATATGTCCACTTAAGTGTTGATCAGTGAAACCGATTTGCTGGTGAGTACATGTAGTGCTTGTTTTTCCATTCTTGGGATACTTCACTTAGTCGAATGGGTTCCAGCTCTATCCAGGAAAATACAAGAGGTGCTATATCATCGTTGTTTCTTATAGCTGAACAGTACTCCATGGTATACATATACCACATTTTATTAATCATGAATTGGTGGGCACTTGGGTTGTTTCCACATCTTTGCAATTGTGAATTGTGCTGCTATAAACATTCAGTGGTGGGACTGCAAACTAGTGTAACCTCTGTGGAAAGCAATATGGAGATACCTTAAAGTGATACAAGTAGAT
>CAUYRT010032053.1:0-36874 GCA_963574885.1 Lepilemur ruficaudatus | reverse complement strand
ACAATAGTAAGAAGAAATCAAAATAAATGAAAGTATCCTTTTTTCCCCTAAAGAAGTTCATTATTTTTTCTGCCTTTGAATTAAACTAATTGTTTGACTAAATTGACCAGTTCTGCGAATGATGAAAAGGGCTGGTTCATTATTCTCAAACAAAAGTCCAGGCACTAAAAACTAAAGGCATAATCATAAGATATCATCAAATCCTATGTTCTGCACTTGTCCTTGAGTGTTACCAATATTAGCATTATGGTATTTTATTGAATTTTAGATGTCGGGCTATTTAAAGGTATGGAATGACTACGAGCTTGTAACATGCCAATATTATTCCTGTCTTTAAGTAACATTGAGAGCTGGAATAATTTCTGAAATTTAGGGAGGTAGACACTCTATGAGTTCTTTTATCTTCTAATGAAAGTATTTTTCTATTAATCTGTTCTGTAAAATATTATGTCTTGGGGAAAAAGCCAATTATCAACTGAAATTAATTTCTTTAGTTCTTTTGATAAAAATAAGTTGGTTCTTTCAAGTCAATCATGTGCATTGATTACAAGAGATAACAGCACAATATTTTTTTTTTTACTTTGAACATTTTGTTGTCAATTGTTGTTATATGTTGAATCTGAATAGTCTGAGAATAATTAGTTCTGTCAAAAGAGATTTTTTTCTTATAGTTTTCCTTCCCACACCTGATGTATGAGAGGAGACAGGGGTTAAAGAAGAGAACCACGCTGGGCCTCCCTCACATATTTTTGTTTCAGTTCTTCTCAGAGGCAGTAATTCATGCCCGCCTCTAGGTAACCAACCCCCAAAGAATGTACGTTATGCCTGGGATAACAGCAGGACAAAATAACTCACTTTACTTCTTTTTTGTATTAACTTATTTTGGGATTTTCCTACACACTCCACACATATGGATAATATATTTCATTGGCCATATGTAATTTACTGAGCTTTATTATTACTATGAAACCCAATTATTATAGAAAAAGAAGGATTGCTTCCATAAATACTCTCATGCTAATCTTATTTCAGACTAGCATTGCAGGTGCTATGCCAGGTATAATGCAAGCTTGGTAGGTGTAAGGTAGGAGGAAATTTTTCTGATACAAGAGAGATGCTTACACAGCCAAGGAAATTCAGGAAGCATGTTGTGGCATTTTTGTGTTTGTTGTTTCTCTTGATTTGTCTTATTAATGATAGAGAAGTGCATAGATAATGAAAAGGTCAGAGTAATAAGAATACCTGCATATTTATTAAATAAGAAGAGTGTGTGTGTTGATTTAAAAATACATTTTAAATACTGGGTTTCTGAATCCAATAGTTTGAAGATATGCGCAACTAATAAGGGTTAAAGTGTACAGTTAGAACTATAAGCAGATTGAAATGCATTTTATATTTAGAAGTATATTAATCACAATTGTAAAATATGCTCTGTAAGTTCTTTATTTGTTTGGCTATGTTGTCACCAGTATGTGTGTCTGCATAGAATATTGTATCTTGCTGGAAATGTTCAAGTAAGTACTTTGTCCTTTTTACTCTTAATTGCAGCATTTTAATTGTGTAGATTTTACGTATAACTGCTTTTCAATGATAATATTAATTGCAATAATACGAGGGTGAAAATTCTGTGGGATTTTGGATGTATACATATGTTTGAAAGGAACCAAAGGAACGTATAATTCTGCACGTATTTACTCCTGCTTCTTACAAAGCAAACCTCACTTTCGGCAGTATCCACTGCACTCTGGTTGCCCTTCTGAAATTTCCTACAACTGCTGGTTTTTTAAAGATAAAATGTTCTAATTATGTCAATAAATTTGTTCCATTTTATGTTATTTACTATATTCTTCTCCATTGTCCCAAAGCAGAAAGTTTGTGCTCTGAGTAGATTGTAATAGTGGATGTTTATGTGTTTGTATGACTTCTGAAAATTTTCTATAAAAACAGGAAAATATTTCTTCCAGTATTAACTTAAGCAAATCTGGGAGTGAGTAATACACACCAATTTAAAGACAGAACTAAGAATGGAGTTTTATCTCTTCCCAATAAAACACAGGGAGGGGAGCAGAAAAGAGAGGGATGAGATTCCTGAGAGCAGGAAAACATCTCTCTGTAAAGCCAACTGCTTACCTATTTGTGCCAAATACAACACTAAGATTTAAACTTGCCCAATTTATGGAATAATCCTAAATAATGAGAGGTGGTTTCCTAGACTTTCATTGTTAAATTACCAACCATGGCTTTGAGATAATATTTTCACTCAAAAGCTAGTATTAGATGATTTTGTCTTGAAAAAAAAAAAAGATACATTTTTGTTGGAAGGGATAAAGAGACTACATAATTTCCGCAATAAGAGACTATGGGCATAAGTGGCCCAAACTGGGGCTTTGCTTTAAAAAATGGAGAAAGAATTGGTTGTTCGGAGACTGCTGGAAGCAAAGGAGACCCAAACTCTGCATCCAATTTGTTCTGAGAGCTGGTGAGCTCATTTATTTTTGGGATAATGGAAAATTATCCACTATAATGGACAAGTAGAATTTGAATTCTTAAGAAGGCTTCATCTTGGCAGCCACTGCCCCAGAAGCTATGTCTGAGAGAACCTAAGACAGACCACATTTAAATGGATCACACTGGGCTAGAAGATGGGCATCTTGTATAGAGATCACGATGTACTGAAGACTAGAAGTTTCTTTACACGTTTCTGATTCACATCGTTCCCTTTCCCCAGATTTGGACTGGATTTTGTGCTCACACATGATTGAGATTGCATTTTAACCCTAGTGGAACCTTACAATTAGAAATAACTCAATTTAGAAAAGTGAAATAATGTATTTTTATGTCTTTAGTGTTTGGCAGAGTAAAATAAATATAAATTAAAAGTTCTAGTAGGATTTGACCAGGGAAGTATTTATTGCTCTATAAATGATATACAATAAGCAGTTTGCAATTGTGGGCTGGTTAAGAAGTCTATGCAAATTGGTTGAACTTGCATCTGATGTAGGGCCTGCAGTTGCTACAGGCAAGCCAGGGTGACAGTCAGGACATGCAATGGGACTGAAAAAATATAAATTGGAACCTATAGGATGAATTAGAACCTATAAGCGCAAACTGGAACCTACATTTGTTTCTTACCATCTCCAACATATGTGATGTGAACGATCTGCAGAAAAAGCCAGCACTTTTCCCCACAAGGTTGGACATATTGGATCAGGACTCAGATAAGTCAAGAAAGATCTTGCAGGGCCCGGAAGAGCTGCAGCCCTGTGTAGAGCCCACACAAAGTAAGTTGGCAGGTTTTGTGTGAGCTGGTGGAGGGTCCAATCCCCTGCACTAGACTTCAGTCTATAAAAATGACCACTTTTATTTTTGTCCTAAAAGTGACACTTATATTTCTCTTATATCCAACTCCAATTTGGAACTGCACAAGGAAGGGAATCTGGGTAAATGTCATTTGAGCTTTGTAAAATAGTCACAGGATAAAGCTATCATAGTCTACCTTTGTCAGCTTGGCATCCTGCATCCTTGGCATCCTTGCATCCTCTTTTGCTTTTATTTCATTTCCAAATAAACACAAAAGCAAAATCATGCTACCGCCTAAAGTGATACAACTCTCTGTCATACAACTGAAAAACATGCTATTGTCTTCCCACAGGAGATTAAATGATCTCTTTATCCATCCTGGGTGATTATCATTCCCCTACCAGCTGATCACATACCCGCTCTGAGATGCTATGTATTAAATTCTGAGATACAAGTTTAAATATTGTTAGAACATTTAGGTTTTGCAGGTAGAGAATAAGAAAGAACAAGAAAATAATTGGTCGATATATACACAAACATATTTAAAGTAAAAATTACTCAGAACTATTATAATCCTTATTTCCATGTCTTGTTACATGACGTTAATGGTATCTGTAACTCTACTTTTCCACAACCCTTGCATTTGCCTTTTCCCTTAGTAAGCACCTCAGCCATTTGTAGTTCCCTGCCTGGTGGTGTGGCCTAAACCTTCACGGTTGAGGATCCTTGGTCACTCACAGTTGTGCATGTCTGGGAAGATGTAGCTTACCATTGACTCTCACCATAGTGCATGAGTATACTGAGTTGCTCAAAGAGATTGCTTGCCTTCTAGACATATTCCTCATTGTGCAATTTGTGAAAATTTTTACTGGATTACTGGAAGTAATAGAGAGAAGGACCACCCTTTGTTTCTGTCCCTTAATTTCCAGACCCAAGGGTCTTAGCAATGGGAAAAACAACACTGTACATTTCCTGTTGATTTCACATTCTGGAGGACATTATTTCAGGCTTACAAAATACTGCCACTAGCTGATATGGTAAGCAAGTCTTGAGAAGTCCATTTGACTAGGATATCAAGTCAACTACTTCAAAGCGATTGATTGGAGACATAAGACCAACTAATTTCATGCACTAGGTGCCATTGTTTTATTCCATTTGCTGTAAAATTAGTTACTGGTCATAAGCAATGTTGTATGCAATATCGATATAGAGACATTCTGAAATTTTATAGGTGGTGGTTTTAGCAGAACCACAGTGGACAGAAAAGGAAAATCCACATCTAGGGAGAGTGTCCACGCTAGTGAAAGCACAGCTTTGCCTCTTGCATTATAGAAATGGTCCAGTGCAATTAACCCACTGCTAGGGGCTGGCTGACCACCCCACCCCCCGTACATGTTGCCTTATCAGGGCTCAGTGGTCTCTTCTTTGCAAGTTAGGCCCTCAACAAAGGATGCAACTAAATTGGCTGGATTCATGTCTCTGAATCCATACCTGTCCATACATCATAATGGCCACTTTTATAATGATGCCATTGGGCAAAGGTGGGGTAGCTAGAAAAAAAAAAAAAGAAAACTTCCATCAAAAGAATAAGTCAACTGGTCCTTTTGATTATTATTCTACCAAGACTTCTCTTTGCTGAGAATTTGCACAGGGCATGAATATATTCATATTCTCTTTCAGTTTAGAGAGCTATTTTACCATTCCTGTTCCCTGGGCTTTCTTGTCAACAATTTTCTAACAGTGATTCTTTAATTCCCCTTCCATCCATTGCCAAACTATAAGCCATTCGCAGACAAAGGGAATGATCAGGTGCATCGCTCAAGGTTGTGCTCAGTGGGAAGTGTATTATTTACCTCTATTTCAAGTATTGCCTGTGGTGGCGCTGTAGCACTTTAGCTCTCCACCTGCAGGTACTATCATGTAGCATCTTCTGTAACACACACCTAGTTTTTCTTCATCTGAAAAACATTAATATAGTCTTCACTTACAGATTGCAGCAGGCATAGGGGTCATGGACATTTGAACCATTTACTCACACAACTTACTGTGTCTTTAGGACATGCTAGAGCTGGATCTGGCATATTTTATTTCCACTTGACAGGAGATCTGGGGTCTTTCTTCATGGAGCTGCAACACACCTGCCCAAAGACTCAGAGAATACATGTGATAAGATAGAGTGGGAGATGGAGAAGCTATGGCTCCTGCCAACAAGATGAGCTAGCAGATCAGTGACAATGATATGAGATACCACAGTGTCTGGTGCCCTATGCAGACCACAGCATGAAAAAATTGTTTTGTATGTTTGTTATGTTTTATTTCTTTGGCATATCACACATAAATTCCTTCTACAATCGTTTTTTTCTAAATATCTTTTATCAATTTTTGTTATAACATCATTTTCATTTTCCAAGGAGAGGCCAATATTATAAGCAACATAGACTCCAGCTTCTATTCTCCGTTGTACTGATAGAATGCAGGGCCCAGCATTCTGCAGAATGTTATGACAGCAAAACACCACACAGTGTCTCCCAAAAGATCAACTTTGAAAGGGCTCTCCCAGAAGCCTACCAAGGTCTGTGTTATGCATGAACTGACTCTTTTTCACAAATTGTTTCAATTATAGAGAGGCCTGGAATATTAACAAGTTAACTATATTAACCTGCCAGAATAATTCAATATTAGTACAAGAAATAACCTTAACGTTCACTCCAGCCATCTTTACAGATTTAAAATACACTTAAATTTAACAATCATATGTTTTGGTTTACCTAGAAGACTGTATGCTTATTGCCTTTGAAGTAGCTTAATTATTCATGTCTAAAGACTCTGGGTTCTCCTGGCATTATGCGCTTACCCTACTGAAAGAGGGCCCGCCAATATTTACAGAATTGCAATATGCAGATTGCAAAGGTTCTTCCCTCTATATTGCACTGACACTCTGAGTGCTTCCTGAAATGATTGTGCATGAAAATCACATCGAGAGTTTGTTTAAAATTTCAGTTGTTTGGAGCACTTTGATGAGACTCTGGTTCAGTGTTTGGATGGGGCCCATGAAATGGAATTTTCAACAAGATCCCCTGGTGCAGGTGGTACTGAGATCACAAACTGGAAAACACTAAAATAAATGAAATGAGGCTTAAATTTTATAGCTCCTGGAAAAGCTCATGAAAATTCTTAACAAGCAGAAACAGAAAAAAATTACTGCATGAAGCTAAAGACAAGTGTTTTCCTGATTAAAAAATCAAAAGCACAACATTTAAATATGAATTATCCTGCTAATTCTCACTATGATAGTGCATATGCCTAATATGCATCGTTAAAACATACATTTTATAAACTGCATGCCACTTGCATAGATAATTTATGCAATCTAATTGCACTGGAACTGGAGTTTTCACTGCAAAATACCAGCTGTGGCTGCTGTCCAAGGGAGAAGTCTGTGCTCCAAGTCCTCAGCGTTTGCTGCTTTATTTCAGGTAGCGTTTAATTGGCTGCTCAAGAATATATTGCAGTGAACATCAATCAGCTATTAAATACTTGCCTTAAATGACGGTTTATTCTTGATTTTCATTTTTATACAAAATAGACAGTAATAAAGAATGCTGAAAAGTAGAGAAAGCATGACTCATTTGAAAGTAACAAAGACATGCTGCCCCAAATCAGGCTAGTTCCTTTGAATATATTTTCTTTAATTTTCAGACTAACCCTATGAGAGATACCATCTCCCTTATAAAGACTAGAACCTTGAGACTTATGGAGGTAAAATGATAAGTATGGGTCCTCATTAAAAGGGAGAATTGAAAACCAAGACTATGGCAAAATGTGAAATTATGGTGTCTCTGTCTGTCTCTCTCTCTATCTCTCTCTATAACTCTAACATATTTAACCATCCATCCATCCACCTCATTGCCTGTTGTTTTCTCTTTACATCCTTTATCTAACTCCTTGCCTATCATTCACTTATTTAGAATTTAATTGAAAACAGGGTTGCTGGCAGACCTTTTACCATGCTAAAAGTTTTAGTCTACAAAGACTTTTAAGGTGAGAATGTTACTTTGAAGAACCATCAAAATCATTCCTCTTATAAATGATGAAGAAGTTTATGCTCAGGGAAATTAGTCAACTTCGTTACACTGGCATACTAAGTTATTGGCAGAGGTTGAATATAATTAAGTCTTTTGATTGAGAATACATTTTTCCCCCCTGGGACTTAAGTTAAAGACTACTAGTTAAATATTGAATGAGCTCAAGTATAATACTCCTAGGTAACTAAAAAAAGGAGAAAAATCTATTCACAAAGTCAATTTATATCATAAGTGGAAAAACAGTGATTTTTACAAATCACAAATACTTATAAATTGTCGAATTAATACATTGCTTTCTAGAGATTGATGCTGCTATGTGGTATACCAGGCTGCATTTCTGAATAAATTGGCCCAGTTATAAAGTTTGCCTCTGATAGAGGAACCACAGCTCCTCCAGTATTAGATATGGGTGAACCAACTCAAATTATATCTGGTAGTTCTTAAGATCTGTAACGATAGATGAACTATTTTCATAGTATATTATGGACCATTCTTAAAATTGTCAAATGTCAATAACAAATGGCACAGAACAGAATTAATATTTGTCATAATATTTACTAGTGTCACTCAACATGAAAGATGCTTTACATATGATATTAATCCCAATCCTTGCAACCATTTTCTAATTAAACAGGTATTTTAATAATTATAAAAATATTTGGTTACTTATTTGGTATTAGTGTTATCATTTTACCAATTTTAATTTTCTCCTTTGTATTCTTGGAAATATTTTTATTTATTTTTAATTTCAAAATATTAAGGGAGTACAAATGTTTTTGTTACATGGATAATAACTTTTGTAATGCTTGGGTCAGAGCTATAAGTGTGCCCATCACCCAAATAGCATTCATAATACCAGTTAAGTAGGTTTTTGTCCTTCCCCCCTCCCTCCTGCTTGATTTCAATGACTTTTACTTCCCTCTGTGCACATGTGTGCTCATCAGTTACTTCTAGTTTATTAATAGTAGTGAGTACATGTGGTGTTTGTTTTTCCATTCTTGAGATACTTCACTTATTATCTCTGAAAAAGGTCTGCAAAAGGAATTAATTCACCCTTTTAATGGCTGAGTAGTACTCCATGGTATACATATACCACATTTTGTTAATCCATTTATGAATTGATGGGCACCTGGGTTAATTCCACATCTTTAAAATTGTTGTTTGCGCTGCAATAAACATTTGAGTGCATATGTCATTTTGATAAAATGACTTCTTTTCCTTTGGGTAGATACCCAGTAGTGGGATTGCTGGATTGAATGGTAGGTCCACTTTTAGTTTTTTGAGAAATCTCTGTATTGTTTTCCATAGAGGTTGTACTAATTTACTGTATCTAATAGCACATCAAAAATAAAATCCACCGTGACCAGGTGGGCTTCATCCCAGGGATGTAAGGATGGTTCAATATACGTAAATCAATAGATGTGATTCATCACATAAACAGAAGCAAAAACAAAGACCACATGATCATCTCAATAGATGCAGAAAAGCATTTGACAAAATCCAGCACCCTTTAATGATAAAAACCTTCAACAAACTCTGCATAGAAGGAACATATCTTAAAATTGTAAAAGCCATATATGACAAATCCACAGCCAATATCACACTGAATGGGAAAAGTTGAAAGTATTCCCCCTAAGAATTGGAACAGGACAGGGTGCCCACTGTTACCACTTCTATTCAACATAGTGCTAGAAGTCCTGGCCAGAGCAATGAGGCAAGATTAAGAAATAAAGGGTACCCAAATCAGGAAAGATGAGCTCAAACTATCACTTTTTGCTAACAATATGATCTTATATCTAGAAAACCCCGAGAATCCACCAAGAGACTCCTGGAATTGATAAATAAATTCAGCAGTGTCTCAGGTTACAAAATCAATGTGCACAAATCAGTAGAATTTTTTTGCACCGATAACAGTAAAGCTTAGAATCAAACAAAAGACTCAATACCATTCACAATAGCTACAAAGAAAATAACATACCTAGGAATAATAAAGGAGGTCAAAGTTCTCCACATGGAGAACTGTGAAACACTGAGGAAAGAAATCGTAGATGACACAAACAAATGGAAAAAATCATATAATGCATGGATTAGTAGAATCAACATTGTTAAAATGTCCATACCACTCAAAGTGATTTACAGATTCAATGTAATCCCCATCAAAATACCAATGTCACATTTCACAGATCTAGAAAAAATAATTCTATGCTTCATTTGGAACCAGAAAAGAGCCCAAATAGCCAAAGCAATCTTAAGCAAAAAGAACAAATCTGGAGGCATCCATCGCATTACTGGACTTTATGCTACAAGGCTATAACAAGCAAAATAGCATGGTATTGGCACAAAATAGAGATATAGACCAATGGGTGGGGGAGGGGGAGAAGAATCCAGATATACAACTATCCACATACAGCCAAATCTTTGACAAGACAGACAGCAACTGGAGAAAAAAGCCCCATTTGATATGTGATGCTGGGAAAACTGGATAGCCACATGCAGAAGAATGAAACAAGATCCACATCTCTCACCACTCATAAAAATTAATTCAAGATGGATAAAAGACTTAAATGTAAGGCAGGAAACCATTAAAAATTGTAGGAAAAATGTTGTAAAACTCCTCCAAATATTGGCCTAGGCAAAGAATTTATGGAGAAGACCCCAAAGGCAATTATAGCAACAACAAAAATAAATAAAATAAATGGGACCCAATTAAATTAAAAAGTTTCTGCATGGCTGAGGAAACAAACAACAGAACAGATAGACAACCTACAGGATGGGAGAAAATATTCACAAACTATATATCCAATAAGGGCTAATATTCAGAATCTACAAAGAACCCAAATACATCAGCAAGAAAAAAACAAATAATCCGATTAAAAATTGGGCAAAACACATGAACAGAAGTTTTTCAAAAGAAGGTAGACAAATGGCCAACAAACACATGAGAAAATGCTCAGCATCACTAATCATCAGGGAAATAAAAATTAAAACCACAATGAGATATCACCTTACCCCACTTAGAATGGCTTTTATTAAAAAGTCCATAAACATTTACCAATTTTTAAGCTAAGATTTACAAGTGTTATGTATTTTCCATAAGATTATACAGAGAGAATTACACGAAATACATTACCTGAATAAGCAAAATGCATTTCATACTAGTATGAATACAATAGAACAGGCAAGAACCATACTTAACACACAAAACAGCTGCCAAAAAAAATAAATTTGATGGTTCAGGTTGCAGTTAATAATTGACTTAGACTAGTTTCATAGTTATTAAAATAGTTACATTAATAATTTTTAAATGATGACTATTTGATATTTTCTTCCAGGAAATACTTCTCTTCTGTTAAAATATTCAAATATATTCAAAATTCAAAGATGTCCTAAACCTCTAAAATATCTCACTGTGTTTAACAATATAATAACTGCTATAGATTTTTAAAATGAATCATAAAGATCAGGCCTTTAATTCAAGAAGTTTAAAAAAATCATTAGAATCATTCTTCTTAATTTTTTTCACTCTTTTAAAACTTTCATAAAAATGGTTTTATGCTGCTATATTTTAAACACCATCTTTTAAATGCATAGGCAAAGCATAACTGATTCAGCAATCTAAGGCAAAGCAGCACATAGATGAAGTCTGGAAGCATTCTGCCTGGGTTCAGATCCCGGCTCTGCACTCACTGTTTGCCGTTGGGCAAGTCCCTAACCCCTGCACCCTCAGCTTCTGCAGCTATAAAACAGGGGTAATAGCAGAACTTACCTCTCAGGTATGTCGGTATCAGATGAGTTAAATCCTGAAAAGCACTTAACACATTGCACAAGAAATTTAACAGGTATATATAAAACAGGCAGTAGCAATTACTTTTCAACAGAAGCTTTACAATAACAAGTTTGGGGGCCTTTTGTTTCTGTGTGGAATGGGGTGAGATTTCAATAAGTAAGAACAGTAAAAAAAAGTCCCTTTTATTCTTGTGAAAATGTGCAATTTTTTCCTAAATATAAAGAGTGTTTATCATCAGATACCCACCTGAGAGACAAGCCACGCTGTAATAAGAAAGTAAGTGACGTAGGGAAGTTTACTTGTCCCTCTGCCTGGAAACAAATACAACATCGGACACCAGAGAGGACCCTAGACGCCATCTTCCTATCTTGGGTTTGGTCTCCACCAAAATTCAAAAGATAGTTCACTATTTTAGACTTGGAGAATCCATCATCTTCCCTGATAACTTACTCTAACATTTAATCCTTCTGACTGTGGGAGTAAAAAATTCATTTTAGAAACAGAAATTTAATTTGACTTTGTGAGAGAGAATTTCACACTCTGCCTGAAACTCTCAGCAATTGTGAGATAAATGTTCTATAAATGTGGGGTGCTAATTTATAATTTCAACAAGTGGCATTAAAGTAGGATGGTATTATCAATACTTAATGCAGGTTTTTTTACATTTACTTCACTTATTGTTCCTCTGTTCAGACAATTTTTATTAAATACCTACTATGTGTCAAGGACTATATGGCACCCTTATCATACTTTGTCTTATTCAGCAGAGGCTATAACTTTTGTCATTTCTTTTTATTAACCTCTCCTAGTGGTTAACTCCATAAATAGTAATAATAGGTTTATAGCACTATTTGTTAAATTACTAACATCATATAATGATTTGCTATCATAAAATATAAAATTTAAATTCAATACTAAGGAAAACAGACAGCCCTCACTGGTCAGATGACAATGCATTGGGTGTTATTTGATATTTGACTTTATATTTTAAATTGGGTCTAACATCTTATCCAGTTCTTAACCAATTAAAATGATTTTCTCTGTGATTCCTGCCCTATAGAAATAAACAATATGCTGTGGAATCGAAAGCCGTATTCAAGTACCTGAATGATTTAGTTTCCTGTCTCAACTCACTCGTAATTTCAAAGACCACATGTGCACTAGCCACGTTACTTTCGCCTTTTTTGTTGTTGCCGCATTTTAGTCTACTTGTTTCTCAGAAAGCTTTTTTGACTGATATCAACTTTTCCTGCTATTTTTTGTTGGAAAAGTGAAGAAAGATTGCAAATCAATTGTCTGATTTCTCCAATACAAAAATAAACAATCCATCTCACAATAAAATTATATCATTGATGTTTTCTGCCCTATTTTTTCTTTTAAAGTTATAGATGGATACTATAATTTTCCCAATTTTGAGTAATTTTCTTGAACGATTCAGCATATATTTGTTGGTCCCTTATCACACAATGTGCTTTAGGTTAGTGGCTGCAAAACGCTGGTTTCCAAATTAGTACTAGCCTAGGTTTGTAAGACTGTGGGGTACTTTAATAAAAATTCAGATTTATAATCCAATTGCAATTGATAAAAATAAAGAAGGGTTTTTAGTAGAAAGCAAACACTTCCCTGCATCAGCCCTGTGCATACCTTGCCTTATTCACCAGAGACTACAACTTATTGTGGTTATTTCAGTTTTTTCACCTCTCCTAGTAATTTACTCCATGATTATTATAATATATTTGTATTACTGTTCAGTTGTTAACTTAAGATGTCACCCATTGATTTGCCATCATGAAATATTTATGATATATGATTTGATATGAGAATGACTTTACTTCTTGGTAACTGTGTTCCAAATTTATTTTGGAAATCCACCTCGAGCCAATTTTTTCACATGGTCAGAATGGCATTTCCTCCAACCCAAGCTCCAGAAAACGACTACAACTGTATTTTCATGGCATGCTCAGAGATTCCACCCTGAGAATGAAGCTAATTCTGGAAAGCAGAATAGATATATAGAAATTGTTGTGATATAATCTGAGAAAAACAATTGTGTCTCTATCTGAAGCTCTACTTTAGATTTTCTGTTTACAAGGCATTAAGTTATATTTATTTTTCAGTTTGAATTGGCTTGCAGTAATTAGCAACTAGTTATGAATTGGTTACACTGAATGTCTCAATGTTGAAGAAAATTATTTCCAACACAGTGTGTAAATACAGTGATAGTAGATAAAAATAGTTTCTTTGAGGAAGCTTTATTAAATACATTTGAAAAATAAACATATTGAAATATCCAGGAAAATTCCTTTAAAGGGAGAGATTAAAAACTATAAAATATTAAACTAATTTAGAAGCAAAAATAATTAAGCTAATATGACTGGTGTCCTTAGAAGAGAGAGAGGGAGAGACAGAGACACAAAAAGATTTCCTAGAGAAGTCATCAAAAACATCATCCAAAGAAATCCAATTGATTAAATTGGACTTAATCAAAATTTAAAATGTCTGCTTTTCAAAAGACACTGTTAAGAGATTGATAAAACAAAAAGACTGGGAGAATATATCCACAAATTACATGCCCTGTGCAAGACTGGCACATTGAATGTATAAAGATCCATCAAAACTCACTAGGAAAACAACCCAATGCACAAGATTTGAACAGAAACTTTAGCAAAGAATATATACAGATGACAGATACAAAGATCAGTAGTCGTTAGGAAAATGCAAATTGAAGCCATAATGAGATACAATCACACACCTATTAAAATGGCTGAAATTTAAAAAATCACACCAAATATTGGTGAGGATTTGGAGGGACTGGAATTCTCATAGACTGCTGGTGGGAATGTAACACTGTACAACTACTTTGGAGAGCAGTGCTATAATGAACTAAATGTTTACCTTCTATACAATCCGGCTATTCCATTCCTAAATATTCACCCAAGAGTAATAAAAAAAATTTGTATATGAAGTATTGTGCACAGATGTTCATAGCAGCTTTGTCTGTAACAGACAAAAGCTGGAAACAACTCAATGTCCATCAATGACTGAACTAATAAGCAAAATCTGTTACATCATGTAACGGAATACCACTCAGCCACAAGGTAGATGAACTATTGATACATGCCGCAATATAGACGAATTTCAAAATACTTAAGCCAACTGAATAACATTATATAAAACTGAGTATAAACTTTATTTTGCTTTTATCAAATTCTAGAAAATGCAAACTAATCCATGGTGGCAGAAAGCAGATCAATGGCAACCTAGGAGTGTGTGTGGGTGGTGTGATGAAAGTAGGATGGAAGGGATTATAAAGAGTTTAGGAGAAAACTTTTGGAGGGATTTACATCTTCATTATCACTGTGCTGATACTTTATGTTTGTGCACATTTATAAAAATATACCTTGAATATGTACAGTTTATCATATGCCAATGACATTAATAAAGCAGTTAAATGAATCATTAAGACACGGATTTAAAATTTTCCTACTACCTCAACGTGAAAAATAATCTGGTAATATTATCCCTCTCAAATAATAGAGACATATTTAATAAGTCATATTTAAGTTATTAAAGAGTTTTAAATTTTTATTGTAAAACATGCATTAATAATTATTTTCTCAGTCAATCCTTAACAACTCATATGATCTTTTAATCTGCCATCTCACATGCCAAAGGCATTCTGCACTTATAGCAAGTACTACTTAATGAAATATGGTATATGAGCTTTCACACCGTAAATGGGGTTTGAACAAGTGGTGAATGATCTAAACTACAGGAATTTCATTTCTGTCCTTGGTGTCACTCTAATGCATTGGGTCTTGTTGAAACTTTAAAAAGAAAGAATGAACTTTTATTAAGGGACTTGACCATCAACATGGACTCAATACTGCAAGCAAACGTTGATGTCATCTTTTCCCTGAGAGTCATTCTTTGGGTTTTTATTCCTTATACAGAGTTAATGCTGAAAAGAGTAGGCTGCACATTGACATTGATAGGACTGATACACTCCAGACTCAATCTTTCCTTTTTCCTTTTATGCTCCTGGTTCTACTGCCTGAAACCAGTAGAAAATACAAATCCTGCCCACAGCTGTTGTTAATTTGTTAGTCCTCTTGTCTCCCTAAATGGTAACATTTATTTCTTCTTCTTCTGATACATTTGATCTTCATAACTAATGTTAATTTTTCTGCTTCCACATCAAGATGCCTCCTATTCATGAACTCAAATTTTACTCTTCACTTATTCAAACACTAAAAGCAAGTTGTCATCATAAAAATATCATTTTGCCTTTTTTTCTGAGTTATTTTCGTTTGCCTGTTGAAATTTACAAATCTTTCATTTCTGTAAGCCCCTGGTTTCATCGTTCGTTCACCCCATTCAAAACCACCACCATACAGTGCCTCTTTATTTTCACAATGTGATATGCAAAACATAAACACATGACAGATGTTGTAAATTTGCCTAATTTGATTTGGGGAAAGAAATTGGGTCATTTATCTTAGTGAATTCAAAATATGGTTCCAGTTAAATTTGCTTTTTTTTTTTTTTCTGTAAACATTAAAAATTCAGACAAGCCCTGATGGCCTAGCTTTTTAAAAATTTTCCCATGACTCTACTA
Organism: Lepilemur ruficaudatus; assembly: GCA_963574885.1. Classification (NCBI taxonomy): domain Eukaryota; kingdom Metazoa; phylum Chordata; class Mammalia; order Primates; family Lepilemuridae; genus Lepilemur; species Lepilemur ruficaudatus. Next base: position 21,084 of record CAUYRT010032053.1, on the reverse strand, counting down.
CTACATGATTAGGGAGATCTTCTGTGGTCAACAATACTGTTCCTATTATCAGTATAGATTTCTGTTGATTATAAAGCTTTGTACTATGTAACAATCACAGGGACTGTTGGCAGTGAATTATAAGACCACTTAAGTGCACTGATTTTCTTTTACAGGATTGGCATTGTTTCAACATATTCCTGAAGAACTAATTGCTTAGAATCCATCTTACTTCATAATTATTTATGTATTCATTCATTTTTTTACTTCAATATTTATCTATTTGAGGAGGAGGAGGATTTTGGAGACGTGACACAAAACAAGCAACTATGTAAAAATATTTCAAAAGACCATGGGTACCTAGAGAATACATGTTTGGAATTGAATTCCTCACCAAATCCTGCTATAGAATTCAGACATTTTTGTAAGTTTTATAGACAGTAGCCAAGATGAGTAACGAATGTCATAAATGACTGGAAGGTAACAGGTCTGAGTGAGAAGGCTTCATAATCCGTCATCATTTTGTTGGATGCAGGATGACCCCACGAAGATATGAGAGCCTTGGGTGGTACTGCTCCTCAACCAATCCCCAGATGAGATCGGAGGTCACAGAGGTCAGATCCAGTCCTCCTGGCTAATGTGGAAATGAGGTTCTAAGTCCTGACCAGGTATTCTGGGTAGTGTATAAACTATAGTTGTCACACCAGTGTGGCCTCTCTTGCCTTTGATGCCTACCTGGAATATTTTATCTTAATTGCACGTGTATTTGGAGAATTTATTACTATGTTCAGTGTAATTTTTGAACTGTTCACTAGTTGAGGGGTAGTAAAAAAATCTCAGTATTTTGTATATTACCTCTACTGGACTATTTAAGAGATAGTTATCTCAAAATAAATGTGGAAGAAAAAAACATTAATCAAAAGCCACTAGCTCAAGCCTTTATTAAAACATTGCAACATGAGACACTGTTGAAAATGACTGTTTTGTGTAGACCAAGTGGATGAAAAATTTTATAAGATAGGACGGGGAAAAGCCAGTCTTAGTTTAGTGTTATTCCAAGAATTATTCACTGTTCAAATTCTTGGAAATTATTAGGAAATTGAAGCTGTGTTACTCACGAGGTAAGATGCAGGAACAGTAAGGCATGGCCCTGGTTAAGCAGCTGTTCATTGTTCAATTTGAATTTAGCAACAGGGGTGGAAAGGAGTAGTTGAAGCTGAGGTCTTGTAAGGGTAAGTGCAATGCTTTATGTTCTTCAGTTCTTCTGTCTGGTCAGCATTGGCTTAAGGGATAATATGCTTAGGACAATTGTCAGGGTCCAGACTGTCACCTCTGCCTGAGATTTCCACTTGTGCCATCCATACTCTTTGGAGATTGTTGAGTCTCCAGTGCATTCAGCACATTCTTGTGTGGATTTGAATTTTTGTAACCATCGTAATTATCTGTCTGGGGTGGGCTGGCGGGGTTGTATTTAAGGCTGTGAGAAGGACACAATGCAGGACTATGAAGCCTAGGAACTCAAGAAGTAGAAACATAAACAGGTCCTGAAAGACTGTCCATAGTTTCCACCTATTTTACCTGGTTTTCAACATAAACACACATTCCACCCTCCATCTGGATCCCCTAATCCTGATCCAGAAAGTGGCAGAAGAGCCAGGTTGCCAAAATTTCTTTCTTTTGTGTCCCATTCTGTATCTTGTGAGTGATTTTCAAAATACCAAGGAGTAGCCCTTAGAAATTAAAGCATTAGAATTAAAGGGGAGCATTTTTTAAGGTTTTTAATCCTTGTTACTTAACAATCTGGAATTTGAACTCAAAGGAAAGGAATAGAGAGCTAGGAATAGAATAAGGAGAAGAAGGGTTTGGTGGTCAGAGGCATTCGCGAGTCAAACCAGAAGACTTGGATAGAAGTTTTCCACATGTTGCTTCATCAAGGTTCTTTAGAAAACTTTGTGAATTGTCTGCTTCTGAAGAATCATGAGTGATTCTGTGTCATATCTCTTATTAGTATGGAGATGCTGAAAATGGATGTATAATGACTTTTAACTGAGATGTGACCTCAAAGATCAAGTCTTTGAAGTTTTACTCTACTATTCATGGTTAAGGGTGCCCGATAAAGTCATTTGCAAAGATCCAAGAGCACCTGAAGTTGGTGTCATTTTTAATAAACCAGTTACCTGGGCAGAAGATCAGGCGGGATTTTGTGATTTGTCCTTAGGATAAGCTGGCTGCAACTGTTGAGTATAGACTTGGCTCTACAGCATAAAATCTTTATGACAATTGTTCAGCTAATTTTGCAAACTTTAATTTTGGGGTAACATTTATTCTTTCAATTTCCATTGATGACTTAAGGTGACAAGGTGAGTTGAGTTCCTGCATGAGCAGAATTTTGCAAAATCTTTGATTATAAGTCTCTATGAAGCAGGTACCTCTGTAACTGGATAATTAAGATGATATGTCTCAAGCTGCAAATACAGAGTTTTTAGAAAAAAAAATTAAGCTGGTATTAAGGCAGTTGTTTTTCAACAGGGTAGAGCTTCCAACCAGAAAAAAATAGTGAGAAATCCTTTTGAATGTGACCACTGTTTAAAATTCATCTTCACATGTTCAAAGATCATTCTGAGCCCTTTATCCCTCCCTATGTTCCATCTTTACAGTTTTGCTAGGGTTACTAGTTTGGCAGGAAAAACACATGCCAGAAACATCCTCAACAATTTTGAGTAAAATTGCCAATGTTTTAAGCTTGCAGCCAATTTTTCTTTGAACAGTCTGGCCAATAAACCACATTATCAAGCGTTACCAGGATGAAAGAGTAGAATCCTCTCTTAAGAGAGAGCCCAGAGAATTATTTTGTAAATCTGTAGTTCACAATTGCCTTGGGAATAACAACGCATTGCTCATGATTACCCTGGGAACAACACATTATAAACAGTGAGACCAGACGTGGAGACAAAGCTCCATGGCCTGCCGGTTTATATCATGAACACACCGTATTTGCTGCCAAAATTTCCCGACTGAGATGTGCATTAACTTCTCAAAACAAATATTAATGGGTAGAATCATTTATAACTCTTCATGCTTGAACATGAGCAAGATTCTTTAACTAGAGATAAGGAATTACTGAAATTATTTATACAAATTTTACATGTAATGAAAATATAAAAACTGAGCTTCTCTTAACTAAGATTATTGTTCCCATTACATGGTAAGTTTTATAAAGAGAGAATTCTCACAGTAGTTATGTTGATAAACAACTGGAGAATGCTAAAGTAACTATTTTTATTATTTTTCCATTTTTAAGGTAAAGCAACAAATTATTTTGTTATTCATTGGAAACCTAAAGATAGTTTTAGGAAAAAATAACAAATAGTTTCAATTTTCTGAATTTGGAGTCTGATTTTGGAAAACAAAAAATCAAGAGAAATTACCAGAGGAGCATAGATAGGAATATAAATTATATATATTGTTTAATGTAAGAAAAAGTACTGGAAAACTAAAGCTATATGGAACAATGATTAATCAGAATTTAGCCTTTTAAAAAATATGAAGATTTTGATATTTGGGGAAACAATAACTTGATCCTTTCATAGGAAAAATTTTAATTTATTCCATTTGTGTATTATCCAGTAATATTTTGAAAAGATTTGTAAACTTTCTTGTGAATGCAATGAATTCATTAATATTGAGTCAATATTTTGGCCAACCATTTAAATAATTTCTTTAATTTTTATTTTATATTTATTTTTTATTATTTAATGATCTTTCATATTATTAAAATATTTATAATTTTTCACATATAATATAATTTTAGTATACTATATTGTATATGTGTTTAGGTATACTCATATAACCATGTAATAGATCATAAAATTAAAATTTTAATTTTAGCCTTAAATATAATTAACTTTCTGAGCATAATACACATATGAATATATATCAAATTTCTTATCTTTATAAGTTAAACACATACAATGTATATTATACTGCAAATAATATGTTACATATGTGTCATTTATGTCATACATAGCTATGTGTATATATGTATGCACGTGTATATATGTAATTACATATAAACATATATAATGTGTGTATATACATGCATATATTTGTATATACACATATAATTATCAAAAAACATTGCACATTCTGCAACTTTTAAAAATAAAAGTAACTGAAACCGTGAGTGATTAAATTTGTATGTTCTTTTTCCATTTGATATTGTCCATGCATTCAGTTTTGTAAAATTAATTAACTCGATATTAGCCTATGATCTACAATTTATTTAGGGATCAGAAAATCTACTAAGTTTCTAATTTTTGTAGAATTATAAGAATTTATGATATTAAACACTTGAAGAAAACAATCTTTATTAAATTTTTATTTTGTTAAAGAAAATTCTATATACTTGTGCAGTAAAGAAGTAGCCTTGCCCAAAAAGAGGCTTGGTGTTAGCCTCTAACTCCTAGAAAGTAACTTTTAAGCCCTTGTAATGTTGTCCCTGATCAAAGTGTCATCGTTTTCCGGGGGAACTTGGCCCAAGTTGAAGTGTATGCCAAGAATGTGATTTATGGTGGAGGCTTTGGACCACATGACATCAGTTCGAAGTGTGGAAGGGCTGGAGACTGACATCAGCCCCACTGGCTCTCAGCTCTGCCCACCAGACCCCAGGAAGAACGCCGGCACTGAGGCTTGGGTGAGCTTCCCTGGGGGCAGTAAGTACTCGTCACATGTAATTTCTGTGAGAAACAGGCCCTATCCGCACGACGCCACTGGGAAAGCACAATTGGAATTTCATATCTGGCAACTGCTGGACCCCCCATATGGGCCTTGTGGCTGATTAGTGTCTTTTCGCTCCAACAAATAATAAACCCTGAGTATAATACCTTTTCTGAGTTCTGTAAGTCCTTCTAGTAAATTATTGAACCTGAGGGTGGTCTTAGGGATCCAAACTTAACAGATGGTACCAAAATCAAGGGTTGTCTTGGGGAATCCCAAACTTTGCAATATTTAAAATCTAAAATATTCATGAAACAAATAATGACTTTTTTGAGTTTAAAGACCAATGTAGGACATTTAGAAAGTTTCAAGTGTGAAAAGTTTAACCCTGGTATTGAATAAGTTATACTTTTGCATCGGCTTTAATTTTACGTAATAAAATAGGGAAGGTCTACAGTATTCTCTAAGCCTTTATTATTTACTCATACTAATTTGTCCAAAGATTCATGTATTTTTCAGGACTATTACATGATCCTATATAATTTTCTAATATAATTTATAAACTTATTAATTTATAAACTAAATTTTAAAGACTCTTAAAATCACGTTTATAAATTCTTTCACTTGTACTTAAACCAGAGGTTTTATCTTACAGGTAGCAAGCCAGACTATAACTAGATTACATTTCTCAGCTGCAGTTTGTTGTTGTTCTTATTGTCGTTGATTTTTTTAGATAGCTCATATGTTTTCAAGAAAAGAAATAAAATTTAATAATTTTTCAGCTCTTTTTTTAAAAGCTTTGTCTGAGCTAGGTATTCCTGGGTACACACATAATGACAGAAAACAAAACTTTGGTCAATAAGTCTCCAAAATTCCCCGAGAGAGGGAAAAAGAGTGGGAGAGGAGAAAAACAGCAAGTAACAGGAGAAGCAGTGGGAGCTCGCGTCAGACAAATATTAAATTACCGATGGCAAAACGTAATTATCTCCCCTCTGCCAGGATTAGAGAAAGATGAGATACAGGAAACCCATTTTCACACACACATACACTCACAAACATACATTCATACACACCTCCACACAAACATGAGATTTACTGCGTTGACTGAAATAAGATGACCTCACTTTTACATAATCTCTTTCCTTTAGACAGAAAAGAAAATCTGCTCATGAGAGCTTCTCCCTTTTATGTCTCTGAACGAACAATTTTCTTTAAGTAAAAAATTATTCAAAGTAATCATTGGAATTATAAATTTTCTTTGGTGAGATTCATCCAGTATTTGATATTTGTGTTGTTAACACCAACACCAGTAGCTAGCAGTCAGAGGCCACTGGCTTCACTGTCTACAGTCGCTCCAGGGGTGAGAAACATGCTCTACCCCGTCACAATCCATCCTTGCCTCACATGTAGAACCCCTGTCAGTGACGACAGCAGTGATCACAATAAAGGTGTGAGAGGCATTCCAGCACAAAGGGAAAGATTCACAAACAGAATCAGAGCTTACCTGGTGGTCTGGCCACACAGACCCCAGTGGGGAGAGGCAGCAATGTCACCTCTCTGCCTCGTCCTCCCTGAACAGGGCCTGATCCAGTTCCCTCTGAAAAAGAAACAATGATCAAAAGCCATTAATTCAAATTAAATAAACTCATCGCTACATGAGAACAGTTCAAGGTGAAGGGTGGGTGCGTGTGGCTTACAGATCTTAAAGTATAGATTGGGAACCTTCAGTAAAAAATTTAGTTTTGCTCTGAGAGTTGTTCTCTGTTCAAATCCTTGCAAGGTAAGGACACCTGGAATTGTTAGTCGTGGACAGTGTGCAGGGCAGCAAGATTCGGGCATCATTTAACAGCTATTGCTGTCAATTTGGATTTAGCAAAAGTGAGAGGAGATACAGTTGAGAAGACCTCGCGAGGGATGGTGCAGTTCGGTGCGTGCGCGCTCGCGTGCATGCGTGCGTGAGTGCGCGTGTGCGCGCGCGTTTATTAATCCATCTATAAGCATCTTCTACAAAAACATATCACCAAATGAACTCAGTTAATGGGAATCCAGTCTTTCAACTGTATATGAAAATAAACTTAGCATGACTGTTGCCTCTGCTGTTTGTCTTGTCTTCTGAATCCAATACATGAGCGCATTTGGTCAGCTTTACTTTCAAAATTTATCTACAATTTGATCTTCCCAGTAGTCACCATATTCACTTTACCTTTTAATTCAACATTCCATCATTTCTTATTTGGACAATTTTGGAAGCTTCTAACTGTCCAGCCTCAGAATTTAATTTCCATAGAGTAGCCAGAGAAGTCTTGTTAACATGCAAGTTACATCATGTCACTTCTGTGTTCAAAATCCCCTAGTGGGGCTTCTTTCCCATCTCGTAAAGAATTAATGAATTGAAAATCCTTATCTTTGCCTCTAAGATAATATATGATTTGGCTCCTGGATACTTCTCTAACTTCAACAGTTACTAACTTTGCTCTCTGATCATGTGATCCAGCATATTGTCATCGCAAAGACATTCTTGCTTTTTACTTGTTATTTGAATCAATATTTGAATATCTAGATGAAACAATAATAGATAAATTCCTGAAATCTAATAATAATAGCAAATAATTACCCAGGGTAATAATGATGGGAAACATCAGATACTTCAATATAAACACTAATTAACACTAAATAAATATAGAAAAAAGTAGGTATTATTAATCACCAGTTAACATAGGAGAAAATTGATGTTCCTAAGATTTAAGATGTGTACATCATCATCTAATTAATAATTGGGCACTCAGGATTACATAATATCTGATTGTTTCCTGATTGTTCATACACCATGTTGCATGATAGCTAAATAGCAGACTATGATGCAGCTGAGCAGATTGCCAAGGCTATTTATTTGCAACTAGCAGAAACTTCAAACCATTTAAGAAAAGTTGTCAGTTTATCAACTCTGTGACTTACTTATGTGTTTTAAGCACCTGCCTTGTCAGATTTTTCTATGTGTTAAGTCAACGCCCTCATAAAGTTTCACTGATACTAGAGAGGTATATTTAATTATATTTATATATCTATAACATTAAGTTGTGCAAATGAGAATATTGTTATATTTTCCAACATATATTCATTAGCACTTCATGAATATATAGGTACCATACCATTTGAGCTCAATTTACACTAATACTTCTTTTGTTGAAATTAGCCTTATCTTTTTTTGATTGCTAGCACGTTTTTCACAGCAAGGATGAATGCTGTGGCAGTGGACCAGAAGGAGAAATACACTTACATAATCTTCTCCTCCAGCTGCTGCAGGTGACTTTCTGAGACCTTGACCTTCCTTTCCTTGGGTCTTGCCATTTTGTAGGAGCAGAACATCTCACAGGCACACAAAGCATCCTTGGGGTTTCTCTTACATTCCCTGTTTCCTAGGCTTACATCATGGTAAAGGCATATTGTGCAACTTCCAGAAGACAGGTTTCCTCCTGCCAAACATTCTGGAAGAGACAGAAAAGTAGAGGAAGTAAATTATTCAAGGTAACGACACCATTTAACTGATTTACTTATTCACTTGGAGTGTTTTGTTGCAGCTTCCACCCTGGCATGTGGCACTGAACGGGTTATCCTAGGTCCCTCAATACTCCTCTAGCACAAGTAACTAGCCTCGTTGCCTCCGTCCAAGGAGCTGCAGGAGGTATGCGAGACACTCTGGAGAACAAACCAACTTAATATGTTAATTTTTCATTCTGTAGCAGTTACCCTGTGCCTTCCACCAGTAAATGCACATTCTGTATTATTCTGGTGTAAACTTTATTATTCAAAAAAGAAAGGGAAAATATGTATGTATCTATGTATTTAACCAAGGGAATTGTTTGTATTAAAACTTTGCATTAAACTAAGCGTATAGTGCTTTTCTACTATTTACATTGTTTTCAAAATAAGTGGAAATTTATTTCCACAAAGCTGTCCTTATTTCTTCAGGTTATAGTTATAAGAAGTTTTCCATAAAGCTTTTTTCTTTTTTAACAAGATAGGCATTCCTCTAAAAAATAAATCTAATCCCAAATAATGAAGGGAAAATACTTTATGGAATATTTTCTAGCAGTAACAAAATTGTCTGTGACTGTGGTTTATAAACCAAAACTATGCCTAGAAGAAAAGTTTTCATACTTGTGAAGAAAAGATTCTTAGCAAAATTTTGATCATCAAAAATTACTGCAGGACAGATAGCAAATACTAACTGAAACTTGAGGGAGTTCGAAGGATCTGATTAGAAAAGCCAAATGTAAAGGAAAATACATATTCTCTTGCCTGGAAAAGCTTCATATGCCAAGAGCTAACTGTTTGAACAAGTTATTTTGCCAGCTAAATCCCTGACAAACTTCTTAGCTCTTCATAATTGCTGTTGTTAATTTAATGGAAAAGAAAGAATCCTTGAAATTTTCTCCCATTTTTCTGTTTTTTTTTTTCACTGAGTTTTATTTTGGTTCTGCCAGCTATCAGTGTGAGCAACTGTGACCATTACCGTTCTATCGGTACTACAATTGTATTAATACTTCATCTCATCAGAGCTTTACATACTTTACCAATCTGTTTAGTAAAACAAACTATTGTTTTAAAAAATGTAAAGAGGTCTATTCTGAGCCAAATATGTGCAGCAACGCATGGTTCAGAGAGCTATGCCCAAGAAGCCTTGAGCAAGTGCTCTCGCCATGGTTGGGTTACAATTTGGTTTTATACACTTTAAGGAGATGGAAATTACATGTAAAGTCATAAATCAATCCATGTAAGGCATACATTGGTTTGGCCCCAAAAGGCAGGACATCTTATATCAGGGCATTACAGGTTATTGGTGAGTTTAAAGATTCTTTGATTTGTAATTGGTTAAAGAAATGAAGCTGCAAGTCAAGGCTTGGAATGTTTTTATTTTTTCATTTTTTAAAATTTCAGAATATTATGGGGGTACAAATGGTTTGGTTACATGAATTGCTTTTGTACTACTTGAGTCAAAGTTATTAGTATGCCCAAGGCAGACAGTGTACCTTGTACATATTAGGTATGATTTCATCCATCTCTGCCTCCCCCCTGCATGATTGCTGTTGAATTTTACTTCCATCCGTGCATATGAATGCTGATCAGTCAGTTCCAATTTAATAGTGAGTGCATGTGGTGTTTGTTTTTATGTTCTTGTGATACTTCACTTAGAAGGATGGTGTCCAGTTCCATCCAGATTGTTGTAAAAGGTATTAATTAACTTGCATGTTCCTGATTATTAGTGTAGTTGAAAATTTCATACATTATTGACTATTTGGAATTTCTCATCTGTGATTTATTTGCTCCTATCCTTTGCACATTTTTTCTACTAAGATGTCTTTATCTTATTCAATTTTCTATAATTAGATACCAATTCACATTATATTCACAAGATATATGTGTATATCTTTTCCCTGGGTGGTACTTGTCTAAATATTGTTTATGGTGTGTTTTTGTGTTGTTTATTTCTTTTAATGTTTTTATGTCAGTACAGAAACCTTGTTTTGTACTTTGTATTTGGTTTTTAAAGTTAACAATAAAGAGGTTGTATCGTATTGCATACTTGTGCATGGGATTTGTTGCACACCCACATACTAAGCTATGGTTATCTTTTCTTTCATGCCCAGTTATTTTTCCTCTTTGAATGATTAACTATTTTTTTCCATCTCTTTATATCCTCATTTCGTATTTCTGGGATAGTGTCATAATTTAATTTATTCAACTCTTAAATTTAATTATTTATTTAGCTATCGTATTTTTAGTCTCCAAGAACTCTTCCTTCTTAATTTATTATGGCAATTATATTTTTAATATCCAAGAGCTCCTTCTTTGCACAGCCTCTCATCTCATGATATAATATATAATAAAGTTCCCTCTGAGTTACTCTTTAGAGGTTTTTGTTTTTTATGAAGCTTTTTCTTTAAATCATTAGTGTTTTCTTTGAGTTTTTAATCCAATTTTTTTTGTGTGTGTGAGGAAGTAGGGTTTTTCCTTTATATCACAGGCTTTCCTCAAATGCTCAGAGAGCCTTCCTTGCCCATTCATATTTAAGAACAAGGCAATTAAAGCTTACTTGTGAGTTAAGTGTGCTGGTCAAGCTTGTTGACTCAGGGCTTTAAAGGGTGAAAATCTGGAGAAATATCTATATATTGGGGCTCATTTATTTAGAAAAGATCTTATATTTCTCCCTAACTATTATTTCTTGAGAGAAAAATTCTCCAATTTTTGCCCAGCATGATAGATGCCCAGTTGCTTAGTCTTTTGTGAACTATTTTGTGTACTATTTTTTGGACAAGTTTTTGATTACTCCCTCGAACACATAAACATAAACACAGAACCAAATGTCTTCTGGTTCATCAGCCTCTCAGAGCTGCACTCCTGTGAATACTCTGGTATATACTTCCTCCAACTGGTTTTATCAATTATTCTCTTCCATTTGTTTTTCAAATACCAGAGATGTGTTAAACTGTCTTATACTCTGATGTTCTCTAACTTCTCTGCATCATTATGAGTTTAGGATAAACATAACTAATAATTTCATGCAGTTCCATGGTATCTTGGAGAGAAGAAGAGATACATATGGTCATTCTGGCATCTTAAACTGAAAGTTTTATTTTTTAAAATATGTCATTTGAGGATTAATTAAATCTGTAGCTATTTTGTATTCCTAATTAATAGAACTATACGTAGTTAACTTCAATACCATGGATGAATTTTGCTATAGAAATGTATTATATTTCTCAAGTTTATTCACAAAATATAATTAGCTTTATGGCTTTTATACTATGGTTTAATGTTAAATAATTTCTACAAAGTTCAGATTAAGTGTCCTTGAAAAGTTTAAATATCTCTATATTAGAAATTTCAACCTTTGATTCTCAACATAGAGAGTGATGGATTATTGTAACATCTCAAACAACACAAATAGAATTTAGTTTTTAATTAGATTTATACATAAAAATTAGACTTACACATTTAGTACATTCATATAGTTTCAAAATACAGAAAATTTATATATGCTTTTTAGGACATAATTAAAATTTGGGACATCAGTTATCACATTTGATTAATTTAGAATAATTAATTTAGAATAGGTCAAGTCACTGTAGGGGGCACCTCCTCAACTCAACCTTTATCATCTTTTATGAGTGCTGTCAGTAATGAAGCATTCCACAATCATCAGGATTGGTTTTAACCAATCGTAGATTTTTTAAAAAATCCAAACTATTAATAGTTTTAAAATATGCAGAACTGAAAACGCTTTAAGAACAATCGCTAAACCCATTTATCACTGTGTTCTGTGTTAAGATCACTTATTAGAAGGAAATACAAAACAAATATGTATTTGTATATATGTATATATAAATTCTTTAAGAAATTCTCTTCACTAGAATGTTGGTGTTGATAAAGCTTCTAGAATTCCTGTTCTCTATGATAGCTGTATCTTTTAGGAAGAAGTTTCCTAGGCTTAACAATGGTGACACCTTTAACCATTATATTTATACACACTTTGATGAAGTGGACATTGCCATATCATTTTTAAATACTTCATCTTCTCCCTATATGATGCTTTTCTAAATATAAATTTCTAGGCAACATCTGCTAGGATTGTTCATTCATATGTGTCTATCATCTATCTATCTAATGTAAGCATCACATTGTCTGTGAAATACATTTTTACTATTTTAGGTAATCATCACATTTGATTCAAATTTATGTACTCTGCTACACTGACATGCCTTGCAGAGTATACCTGCTCAATAAGAATATCTAGAAAAAGTTATACAGGATTCAAGTTAGTTCAATGCCTGATATAAATATTTTCTTTTCTAAATGTCTTTTTGTTTGTCTTTCTTTATATCTTAGATTTTCCAAACTAATTTCCTTCTGTTTCCACATGCGGTTATTTTCTGTAAAAATTTTAAAACCCTAAGGATGTTTATTTTTCATGTATTGATTTTCAAATGATTCTCATCTACCTCAACACATTGTTTGTGTAATTTTTAATTCATGTAAAGAGGTGATGCTATTTCTTATGACATAGGAGACATTTCCTTATATAAAATAAATATTAAAAATGAATTCATATAATATAATATACATTGATTTAGAGGACCTGTCACTTATATTGCCTTTCATTTCTCTGTAACCCTTTTTATAACAAATCGAGTTATGGTCAGGCATTAAGTACACATGAGCACATAGATCAAAAACAAAAAAAAAAATCTCTTTTTCCCAAAGTTTATGATATATCTTAGTGCAAGGGTTTAAAGAAATCTAAGCTTTGTTAGACCCTTATTAGTTTTAAACGGTATAAAGTTATTTTTTATACTCAGAAGCCTTGATTGATCTTCTCTTAATGCTCCAACCTCTACATACAGTATCACTTGTCATGTCTAATTGTGTATGTGTCTCTGTGTATGTGTATATGTAAGTCTGTGTGTATGTGTGTGTATGTCTGTGTGTGCATACATATTGGTTTATACCCCTCCCTAGTTTTAAAGCTTGCTCACTGAGTGGAAATCCTTCATCATAGTTCTACCCACATTCAAGAAGAGGAAATTATATACCAGGGGTAGAGAATCATGGGGTTCATCTCAGGATTTTGCTACCATGGGTTGGATGGGGTAAATTTATCCTTTAAAAAAGAGGTGGATATATACCCACCAAAATAAAAATAGTTTAGTGAAATTCAAGAGTGACACCAAAATAATTGCCCAAAAATTAAAATATAACTTAAAATCTTAAGTGTACAGTCTTTAGAAAATATAGTAGAACTAGGTAAGTAGCTTTCAACTTAATATGTAAAATAGAAGTTTTTTAAAAAAAACAATAATGGGATTGATAAATTCATATCTCAACGAGTTAATCATTAGAGGGATAAATTTGCTAGAGGTACAAATTTTTGTAATTCATGTCTAGATAAATTATCCATCTTCATGTATATCACTCCTGTCATCCAAATGGCAATAAGAAATCTAGAGACTATAGATACTAGCGTCCAGTGTATTTATGTATTTAAGAAAACAAAATATTATATTTTATGCTAAAATACTACATGATTATAATGGCTCTTCAACTTAGATGGTTGGACATTTGTTCCATTTATATTCTTTAAAATGTTTCTTTCCAAAAACTATTCTTTTTTTAGTTGGGTCTTCTTTCAAATGTAAACAAATCATTACTTTTTTGTTTCTGAATTTTTTTTTTTTTTTTTGAAGCCGAGTCTCACTCTCTTGCCCAGGCTAGAGTGAGTGGAGTGGCATCAGCCTAGCTCACAGCAGTCTCAAACTCCTGGGCTCAAGCAATCCTTCTGCCTCAGCCTCCTGAGTAGCTGGGACTAGGCATGCGCCACCATGCCAGGCTAATATTTTCTATATATTTTTAGTTGTCCAATTAATTTCTTTATATTTTTAGTAGAGACGGGGTCTCGCTCTTGCTCAGGCTGGTTTCAAACTCCTGACCTTGAGCGATCCACCTGCCACGGCCTCCCAGAGTGCTAGGATTACAGGCGTGAGCCACCGTGCCCGGCCACTGAATTTTTATATTATTAACTGTAGTTCCTTAATCAATACTGATAAACATTTCAGTGGGTATCAAGATTTTGATTTGAGAAACATTTACTTGTCCCCTTAGTAACAAATATTTCTCACATAGTAAATATAACAGTGCACATTACTTTAAATAATTTACTAAGTGCTGGTTTTTTGAATGTGCTTAAAAAGGATAGTACAACATGAGCGTGGTTAAGCAATTACAGTCTTCTTTCATAAAAACTCCATGGAGAAATGCTGCTGTCCACCTATATCCTGCGTCCTGTATCCTAAGGAATGTTTGACAAAACCGAGTGAGGCACTGCTTCGTGTCACTGAGTGACGCGTGTGCCTGGAAAGATGTCTGACCATAAAGCTACGAGGAACCTACACTAAGAAAGAGGACTTGGAAGATTTGGAGAACATGCTAAAATGTTTATGAGGAAAAAGAAAAGTAAAATTAAACAGATGGCAGCTCAATGAATGTATCCACATACTTCCAAAAGTATAACTTTGTTTTGAAAGAAAATAGATTTAGTCAACTTAAAATTTCACAAAGTTTCACTCATTTCATCTGATCATCAGTGGCAACATTTCTCCTGCTCATTTATTTTGCTACTTTTCAGATGGACTTGACTTTTATCGCTACCATTCTGTTTCATCCTATGCAATTTTTGTTTATGGTGGTCCATCTGGTTTGTTTCATAAATTTCTGTTGTTACTATTTTTGCAAAGAAACAGATTAAATCACGGACAAACGATGACAGTATTGTAATAGTGAAAGAACAGTAAGAGTGCAAGACTCCTTGAAGACATTAAATATAGTTTACTTACAAACATTTATCATTACTTTTTTCTACAATATCTGAATCTTAAAAGAAAAGATTAACTTATGTAAACACCTTTGAACCTTTATTATTTTTTATATTTGGTTAAGCAGAATAGCAACAAGAACAATAAAAACATATATTTTTGTTTGTTTAATTCCTTTAACTTTGAGGTAAGGTCATGTATTATAATAGTTAGTCTTGGTATGATCACCCAAGGTTTTCTGGGTTTTGAAAAAACTTTGGAAAAGTCATTTATTTAATCTCAATGTTGCTACTATTTTCACTGGGAAAGTACAGATGTATATCTACCTTGGAGAGTTGTGATGATTAAATTAGATGATAGCTATCCCGGTGCCTGGCTTGCAGGTAGGCACTTCATAAATGACTACCATTCCTTCCATTGCTCTACAGGTAATTTTATGGTGTCATAGTTGCTAGCTGACTAATGCAACCCTAGTTAATGTATATTGTAAGTACAAATCTGCATTCTCAATTTATAGATGAATTTGTACAGGAGAGAGTTGTATTCTTTTATATTTTTTTTATTAACTAACTTCTATAAGGTACTAACGACTAACCTTGTGAAAGTGTTACAGCAACTCTGAAAACGTCTAATTTGTTCCTAAGAAGGAGTGTTTTTGCACAAGGACTCTTCTTGAGCAAAATGACTTTATTAAATTGCTCTGTTTCTGAAAAGAATGGTATTAAAGGGGCAATACAAAGAATATTAATTATAACATTTTCATTTCAGCCCACATGAGGAAAAAATTAAAATGGAACAGGGAAACAGACATAGATGTTGTTCAGCCTGTTTGGATTTTTACCTTCCAGACATCTGAGAAAAACTTAACACATGAGAATGAACAATGTTTAAAATTATAATATCCCCTATTCAAAAGATCCAACTGAGAACAGTAGACTATTGAAAACTATCTGTTTTTCTGTGACATTATTTATGATGAAATCAGGGTAAACACGGGGGCATGCATTAGATAAGCAGTCAAGTCTAGTATCTTATTATTATGTATCATTCTGCTCAGGTACTTTCGTCTGAGATAAACTTTAGATGTGCTCAGAAGCGGTAAACATGGAGGATAAACGCTTTCTAGTCCTCTATACCACGCTCTTCTCTAAAAACACAAATTAGCAGTTCACGGGAAATGTGTTTTTGTTGGTCAGCATTGTTTCTTCTACACCCAGCTCAATACTTTGCACAGGGTCATCATATGCTATATAGTGAAATACTAAGGGCATATGTTTCTTTCTATCCACGTATCTTCAGAGCAGTTCATCCATTTTAGAATAGTATCTTTTAAAGCTTTATTGGAAGTCAAAGTATTTTTAAGTGGAATATAATAAATGTTGGAATTTACATGGATGCATATGTTTATTTAAAATAATAGAAAATATATGTGTAAATATTTGTATGTCTGTATATATATAAATAAAACATTTTGCCTTTTTTGGGCATTCTTTGAAATCTTTTCTAAAGTGAATATTAACTACATATATTAGAAAGTAAATAATGTCATCATCCTCATCAAGAATTCTGTGGGGAAAGATATGTTGTAAAGGCAGCAGGCCTTCCAGAAAGTCTTGCACTTGTAACAGTCACTGACTGACATGTACGTCTTACTTGGGGTACTGGGTATTTGGTATAACCTAACAGTGAATGATGTGCCGAAGCCACTTTCATTCATTGAAATTTCGCCTCCTAAATGCCATTTTATTGATATTTTTACTTGTAATTCAGTGTGGTACCTCAAGTACCAAACAAGAGAAATGGTAAAATAGGCAATATTTTTGGTTTGCATATGTATTTACTTATTCACATAACTATTTTAACTTAGTATACTATGGTGTGAGGCACAGGTGGAGAAAGATGTAAATATAATAATTTGAATCTTAAATTTACATAGCTATTAATGAAAATGTTTTCATGAAATGTTTTTTTCCCTAATATATGTGCTTTCCATCTGGACATCTAGACATCAATCTAGACATACAGAGTTTTGTCTATCATTGTGGTATAATATCCGTTATTTGTATTTATTATAAAATGCTTTCTACATTTAATGTAGTATTCAGTATATTTTAAAACATTATGTATAACATATGTATAAATGTACACGTATGTGTATATATATAGTTTTACTTTCTAGATGCAAATATTGTCTTAGTCCAAATCTAGAATATCTTGCTAGATTTTGCTTTCTTCCTGTGTTCAAAAATCTAATGCTACAGTAGTAAAATCAATCATTTTGAAATACTCTATTTTATTTGGTATTAAAAATACATTTATTTACTTTGATCCACAAACATTTATGTGTATTTCTATTTGATGTTATTTTAAACAGAGAACTTTGCCTTTCTCATTGGTCATGACAAAAGTTATTCATGCAACTAACTTTTGTGGACTAGATTTGGTGTTACTAGAAATATTACCAGAAATACCAGAAATATTGTCCAGAAACACTTTGGTTCTGGAGCCCTAACGGTGTGGTGACTGCGGATAGTAACTATGTATCGCACATTTGAAACTTGCTAAAAGAGGAGATCTTAAGTATTCTCACCACCAAAAAAAAAAAAAAAAAAAAAAAATAGTAGGTGAAATGAGATATGTTAATTAGCTGGATTGCAGTAGTCATTTCACAAAGCACACATACATCAGACCATCATGTTGTATACCTTAAGTATATACAGTCTTATTCATTAATTTTACCTCAATAAAGCTGGAAATAAAACAGAATCACTTCGGTGACTTCCTTTACTTTTTATATCAGCCTCAGGTAGTCTCTTCTATTTGAGTGCAAGGGAGGGTCCTTTCCAATTTGTCGCAGTAGAGTTAGTTTGGAGTATTAGAAGATGAGTTTCCTGCATCTTCTTCAATCACTTTTTTTTTTAAACAGAGAGTGATTCCCCTATGTAAGTTTAGGGTAGACAGAGCCAATAGATTGCTCTATTAGTTCAAGAGGTGAAACAATATCAATCGGCCTTTTCCTAAAAATGTCTTTGAAATCTAAATATTATATATGTATGTATGGATTCTTTGCTATTCTAAAACCAGTATGTTTTTATTATATAATATGCAGTCATCTCTCAGTATCCACGGGGGGACTGGTTCCAGGACACCCTGCAGAGACCAAAATTCACGGATCCTCAAGTCCCTTATGTAAAATGGTGGAGCATTTGCATGTAACCTCCACACATCCTCTTGTATACTCTAAATCATCTCTAGATTCCTAATAATGCCCAATACAATGTGTTATTAAAATAATTGTTACACTGTATTTTTTAACTGTTGCATTGTAATTTTTCTTTGTTTTTTTCAAGTATTTTCTATCCACAGTTGGTTGAATCTTCAGAAACAGAAGCGCAGATACGGAGCGCCCGCTGAAATGTACATAAGCTGAAAAAGAAAAATGAAAGAAAAATACAGAGAAAAAGGAGAAAAAGAATGAAAAGTACAGAGAAAATGAGAGAAATAAAAAAGTCAAAAAAAGGAAAGATTAAGGAAATTCAGAAAGCTGGGCAAAGACAGTGAGGAATGGAAGGAGGATGGAAGTTAGAAAGGAAGGAAACTAGAAAGGAGAGAGGAAAAACGAAGGAAGGAGGGAAGGGAGAGAGGGAGGAAGTTTGTTGCCGTATCTGCTCTACATTTAATAATACAGTAACCTGTGCATCTTGCTCCCAGAGTCCAGTTTGTTTCCACCCCAACACTTACTTCCTTAGTCATGGATACTGAGCGCTGAACGCATCGTTTTCACTAATCTGCAAATGCCTGCTTTTCAACCTCAGTAAGTTTTCCTCATTTGCTTGGTGTCTTTATTATTTTGCTTTTCACTAGGATTTGTCTTCCTATGAACATTGGAGATTGTTAGGGAGGTGGGTAAGGTACGGAAGAAGAGGCATAAATTGGGGTTGGGGAGGCACTGTTACCTGTGTCTCCAGGCAGCACCCAATGGACCTGAAGGGACACGTGACTCAGTTACATGATTGATACAGGATGGTAGATTGAAGAGATATAATCATATGCTTGTGTTTTTGTCTATTTAAAAAAGAATTCTCTATTTACTTTGAGGTGAAACAAGGGTAAGCAGTTGCCTGAAGACTCACTGAATATGTTCCACTGTAGCTGTCAGGCAGAAATGACATTTTGAACAATTCTGGAATTTGACTTGTGAGTGCACTTTGTCATAATTCTGACTTGCACTTCTGGCTACAGAAATTTCTAGGTTTAACATCAATATTCAAAACCCATTTCTGCCTCCTTCAGCTGTCAGCTTCAACTCATCTATCTGTAAACGTTTAATAACTTAAATTTGTATAGCACTTAATGTTTTTAAGTCAATTTTGGAAATAAAATTTCATTTTGTTCTCAAACAACCCTTCAAATGTCAAAATAATATCACAATTTTAGAGACAAAGGAACTGAAGCCCAAAGACTTTAACCACTTTTTCCCAGGTTACCTGTACAGCAACGGGAAGAAATAAGGTTACAACTCAACTTCTCTGACGCCTGCATTAGTGAAATTCAGGCTATTTTGGTTTTGTTTTGCTTTCCATTTTACAGGACAAGCGGCTGCAGGGGAAGTGTCTGAGCTCTCTAACTCCTTTCCCCTTGTAAATGCTGGGTCTTCCCATATTTATCGGTCCCACTACAATTACACCTCTAAGTTCCTTGAGTGAGAAGAGTTTTTTCTCTATTCTTCCACTCAGAAGTGTTCAACTTACAAGAACAACTTGGGTTGTAAAAGGACTCTGGCCATAAAGGGAACTTGGTAACAATGCCATTCACATCTGTCATCACCTCCGATCTCCTCTAGTGAAATTTAGGTAGTCCCAACTCACTGAAATCAAGACCCATTTTATTTGGTACTTCCCCATTTTTCACTCATGCATTTATTTACTCATTTACCATTTACTCATTCAAATGTGTTCGTTGAGCTGCTACTTTTTGCTAAGCATAAATTTCCATTTTCAACCCAGCTAATATATAGTGAAGTAGCACCCTGGATTTCAAGAAGATTTGCCACCCAAGGGCAATATTTTTTTTCTGAGATAAGAAAGAATGAAGACATCTTCTAAGACTGAAGAAAAGAATGTTTGAAAACTCAAAGATAAGGGAAAAAATTCATTATGTAACCCTTAACAATACTTGGATTTGAAAGACTCAGCTTGCAAGAAATGGTTGAATTCTCCTTCCAATTTGTGAGACATTCCTGTATCATTCCTGTGGTTAAGCCTTTTGGGTGATGAATGCATCTGACTTTTAGATGCCTGGGTAGTTAGGCTGTTTTTGTTAAATGATTCATTAAACTCTGTAAATCCAGAAAGAGGAGCAAGTTAGAGGAGGTACAGTATTTCATCATGCTTGTTAAGCTCTTTCTTCACATAATGAGCTGAGTTTCAAAACTTTTGACTGCACTGCCACGAGCAATGAAATACTTTCCTGAGATAAGCGTGGTACAGCTTCCTATTTCTGGAATATAGTCACTGTGGACAGAGAAAACCGGCGAGGACCGAGCTGCCACATGTGCTCCTTCGTCTCCAGTGAATTCATGTTCAGCACCAGAGATTAGTGCTCATCCTCTTCGACTACTGTTTTTTTTAAACTCACAAAGTTGTTTGTAATCCATTATGACAAACATTCAGCTCTTTATTTTTTTCCAGAATTTGTACTTTCATTTTTTTAAGTGTCCAATTAAATGGTTATTAGTAAATTTACCAAGTTGTACAGCTATTCACATAAATAAGTTTTAGAGGATTTCCTTCTCCCTATTGAGACCCCTAATTCCCATCCCCAAATATATTTCAAGCATGCCCCTCCCCTCCACAGTGCTCACCACATCTCTCAGATGTGGGTCCACCCCCTACCCCCCAAATCCCTAGTGAACACTCCCACCATTTGAGCACCATAGTGTCAATCAGTCAGTACCAGTTTGATGGCGAGTACAAGTGGGGCCCATTCTTCGGGTCTTGTGTCACCTCACTTTGAATAATGG
>CAUYRT010032052.1:0-15105 GCA_963574885.1 Lepilemur ruficaudatus | reverse complement strand
TTTTTTTTTTTTTTTTTTTTTGAGACAGAGTCTCACTCTCTTGCCCGGGCTAGAGTGCCGTGGTGTCAGCCTAGCTCACAGCAACCTCAAACTCCTGGGCTCAAGCGATCCTTCTGCCTCAGTCTCCCGAGTAGCAGGGACTACAGGCATGTGCCACCATGCCCAGCTAATTTTTTCTATATTTTTAGTTGTCCAATTAATGTCTTTCTATTTTTAGTAGAGACGGGTCTCGCTGTTGCTCAGGCTGGTTTCCTTGAGCGATCCACCGCCTCGGCCTCCCAGAGTGCTAGGATTACAGGCGTGAGCCACCGCGCCCAGCCTGTAGCTAGTATTAGTTGAGTGTTCTAAGCATCACTTATCCCGTGAACCCTCCAAGGTGGCAAACTAGCCTATAGCGGGGCAGAGGACAAAGGTGGGAGGGCGGTCTCAGAAACAGTGTCTGGCAGGGCCCTCACGGCCTCCCTCTGTCTTCAGTGAAGTTCCCTTGTGGGAGGCTGTGGAAACGAATGGACAAGAAGCGCAATTACTTTAAACGTGACACAGACCGGGCAGACCAAGTGGACCCGGACCAAGCGGACCGAGTGGACGCGGAACGGGCAGACCGAGTGGACGCGGACCTGGCGGACGCGGACCCGGCGGACCAAGTGGACCCGGACCAAGCAGACCGAGTGGACGCGGACCGGGCGGACGCGAACCCGGCGGACCGAGTGGACGCGGACCTGAAGGACGCGGACCGGGCAGACCGAGTGGACCCGCGGCTCGTCAACGGGAAGCTGACCAAACAGGGAGACAGCCCCTGGCAGGTAGGGGCAGGTTGCCTCTCTCCTCTGCTGGCTCGCTCTGGACGCAGGGACGGGCAGGATGTGCTGCCACTGCTTGGGGGGCTGGAGGGGAGTGCTAAACGGAGAGGGGCAGTCCGGCAGGGTGGGGTGGGATGGCCGTGGGCGGGGAGGCAGGAGCGCTGCAGTGTTAGAGGAGCCAGAAAGTAACGCTGGGCTGCTGGATGTCGGGCTGAGGCCCGCTGATGGGAGGCGTTTGGCACAGACAGGGCTGGGGGAAGCCTGGCTCTGAGTACCTCCAGCTTCAACATGGGAACTAACACTTATTTGGTTCTTCTCTCTGCAAGGCGCTGGGGTTGCAGGGTACAGAAATCAACAAGTAGGGGTCCTGGCCTCCGGGAGCTCACAGACTCTGGGAGGATCAGGACCCTAACCACAGGGCAACCCAGTGGGACTGGAGCCTGGATGGCTGTCAGGACAGGGGCTGAGGGAGGCCCAAGGAAACCTGCCAAGGCAGCCTAGGGGCCACAGAGTCTTCCCAGAGGATGCGAGTCCTGGCCCAAGCCCCCAAGGATGAGAGGAGCTCACTGGGTGATGTTGGGTGTGGCTGAGGATGACTGGAACAGCATGGAACAAAAGGAACAGCGTGAGCAAAGTCAGGAAGACACCCTGGGATGGGCCAACAACATAAAATGTGCAGAAATAGAAAATGTCAGAAAAGGTTTATAGCCTATGTCCCAGTGACAAGGGAACCCAGGGAAGTGCTTGAGAACCATGCCGGGGCCATGTGAGACCTGGGAGCCCTGGACTTGGAGCTGTCAGAGAGCAGCTCTGTGACGTCACTGCCCCATCCCCATTCTAGGTGGTCCTGCTGGACTCAAAGAAGCAGCTGGCCTGCGGGGCAGTGCTCATCCACCCGTCCTGGGTGCTGACGGCGGCCCACTGCATGGAGGTCTCCAGGAAGCTCATTGTCAGGCTTGGTATGGGCTGGAGCCAGGCAAGAGGGAGTTGCCAGGGGCCCGGGGTTGGGACCAGGCAGGCTGTCCAGGTTTGGGGGACCCTGGTCCCCAGGATGCTTGAGCAAGAGGTTGTTTGATCTCCACAGAAGGTGTTTTGGGGGGAAAGGAGTACGCGTGCCCACCCTACCCACCCTATGACACCTGGTATTTTGCAGGTAGGGGATTTCTGGTGCCCTCTTCCAATCTGGGCACAGGTCCTTGCACACATGTGTTTGTAAGTGAGGGGTTACACACACCCTCAACTCTTCACTCCCACTCATGCAGAGCAGGCTATGTGTGGACCTTAGCACCTTTGGGTGCAGAGACCTGCAAGTCCTGGCCTCAGGGCTGTGCTTCACAGACTGACAGGGATAGAGCTATGCAGCAGGGGCCCTGGTATCTGCCAAAGCAGAGAGCTGTGCCCCTAGTAGTCTGGGGGTCCCCAGGCACAGGCCCTAATCTATGCCATTTCTAGAGAGGGTTCTTACTCATGTCTTTGTGCAAAGGAAGGAAAAGGTGTATTGAGAATGACCAGTTCACACTGCCTACAATTACCTTCGGCATAATCACTGGCCAGTGGCCCTAATGGGGCTTGGCTTAGGATTTCCAGGCCCCCTTGCCCAGGAACCAACAGTCAGCTCTGAGAGGATGTTGTCTCTTGTGTGTGATCCAGATCTTTCTTGCTGGCAGTGCCGTGTTCTGTTAGTCCGCCTCTCTGGTTCTCACTACTCCTGCCCTTGTCTCTCCGGCTCCAGTTGCTTCATGTCCCTGTATGGCTCTGGTCTGTGGCTGTGGGTTTCTAGGGGCCTTGGGCTTCCCTGCTGCCCATTACTTCCCTGGTCTCACTGCTCCCTCTGAGTCCTGAATCCAGACCAATTCTGCCCCTTTGGGTTGACACTTGGGGGCCACTCCTGCTGGCATGAGATGTCACCCTTGATAAGGAGCTACAGCACAGACAGGTGGCCCCATGACAGCACCTGGGACATGTGGGTGAACACTCTGCAGCCATGACCTCTGTCAGGCCGTCTGCCCAGGCCTGCGGGAGACAGCACTCGTGTCTGGTATTTTGCAGCCTTTCCCAAGGCTGTGGGGCAGAGGCTGCACCCAGCCCACTCTGACAGTGCACTCTGCCCTGCAGGGGAGTATGACCTGCGGCGCTGGGAGAATTTGGAGCTGGATCTGGGCATCAAGGAGGTCCTCATCCACCCCAATTACAGCAGGAGCACCACCGACAATGACATCGCGCTGCTCCGCCTAGACAGGCCGGCCACCCTCTCACAAAACATCGTGCCCATCTGCCTCCCGGACAGTGGCCTCGCAGAGCGCGAGCTCACTCAGGCTGGCCAGGAGACTGTGGTGACGGGCTGGGGCTATAAGAGCAGCCGAGATAAAGACACCAAGAGAAACCGCACCTTCGTCCTCAACTTTATCAAGATTCCTGTGGTTCCGCGCAACGAATGCATGCAAGTCATGAGCAACATGATCTCTGAGAACATGCTGTGTGCAGGCATCCTAGGGGACCGGCAGGACGCCTGTGAGGGTGACAGTGGGGGGCCCATGGTCACCTCCTTCCGAGGCACCTGGTTCCTGGTGGGCCTGGTGAGCTGGGGTGAGGGCTGTGGTCTCCTTCATAACTACGGCGTGTACACCAAAGTCAGCCGCTACCTCGACTGGATCCACAGCCACATCAGAGACAAGGAGGCCTCCCCGAAGGGCCACGTGCCCTAGCACCCTCGCTGCGGGCTGGGCTGCAGCGCGGCAGCATATGCAACATTAAAGGGTCATGCAGCTAGCACACCAGCCTGCTGTCTGTCTGTGCTCCATCCCTTTCTTAGGCTATTCTGGGAGGAAGTAACGTTTATTGAACGTCTACTAAATGTCACATGCTTTATGAACAGAATCTTATTTAACTCTCAGATCAGCCCTGTGGGGTGAGGAGGAGCAGATTCAAGTTTTGTGGGGTCTGAAGCTGACAAAATCTCGGGGGTGCTCTGTTTATGAAAAAGGGTAAAAAACGTGATGACAAAACTTCCAGAGCCTTTCCTGGGGCCATTCAGGGACCCCAAAGCAAAGCTTGGCTAGCTTTACCGAAAACCCAGCTGTGCATGCAGATGTTTACAGCCCCTATCACAGAGGAGGAGATGGCTCAGGAAGGCTTACAAGGCAGAGCCGCATCCCAGTCTAGGCCCAGCTCCAAAACGCTGGCGATTTTAGCCTTTCTCCATTGTTCCGGGAGGGCAGCTGTTTTGACACCTGCTGGGCGTGGAGGCCATCATTAACCCTGCAGGGAGTGGCCAGAGACCCAGAGTGCGCTGGTTCAGCCCAGAATAAGCCCACGGTGCGGCTGAGAAGCTCCTGTAAGAACAACGCTCTGCAGTGACAACCCACCATAGCGAGAGGCTCTGCCTTAGCCTGGCCTTACAAGTGTAATTGCAGAGACAGAAATAAGTTAGGTCGTCCTGATTTGAAATCATTAAGTACCTGATAAAAAGGAGTGGGAGTGAGACAGAGCTGAGAATATTAGTCACAGTCCCAGAATTACTCTAGCTCTCCGTGTGGCCTCGGGCAAGTCACTTCTCCTGGCTAGGCGTGATGGTTCATTTTAGGTGTCAGTTTGACTGGATCATGAGACACCCAGAGAGCTGGTAAGACATTATTTCTGGGTACGTGTGTGAGGGCTTTTTCCGAGGAGACTGGCGAGAGTGGGTGGGCTGAGTGGGGAAGGTGCGCCGTCGGGGTGAGCAGCCGCCTTCCAATCGGCTGAGGCCCGGAGGGAACGAAAAGGCAGAGGGAAGGTGAACTGTCTCCTGGAGCTGGGACACCCTTCTCCTGCCTTGGACATCAGAACTCCGGGTTCTCAGGCCTTTGGATTCTAGGACTCACACAAGTAGCCCCCCAGGTTCCTGGACTTTTTGTCTTGGGCCGAGAGTTCCATCATCAACTCTCCTAGTTCTGAGGCCTTTGAGCCGGCCCATCATCGGCTTCCCCAGTTCTCCAGCTTGCAGACGGCCCAGTAACCACGTGGGCCAATTCCTCTGATAATTCCCCTCTCGCCTGGCCGTGTCTGTCTGTCTCTCACCTGCATCGACATCCTGCTGGCTCTGCCTCTCTGGAGAATCCTGGCTGATACAGCGGGCATCGGTGAAACAGAGGGTCAGACGAGAGCGGCGGCTCTCCACCTCGCTGCATGTTTGGATCTCCCGAGAGCTGGCACACACACCTTTGTCCAGTCCCACCCTTGGGGATTCTAATTTAATTAATTTGGAACCGCAGATGGTAGACCCAGACATGGATACTTTTACAAGTCCTTATTTCATTTTAATATGCAACTGAAAACTTTTTCTTTCTTTCTTTCTGAAGACAGGGTCTCACTTTGTCACCTGGGCTGGAGTGCAGTGGCACCATCATAGCTCACTGCAGCCTCCAACTCCTGGGCTTGAGCGATCCTCCTGCCTCAGCCTCCCTTGTGGCTAAGACTATAGGCATTCAGCACCACACCACCGTGCTTGGCTTGTTTTTTCCTTTTTTTTTTTTTTTTAAGTGATGGAGTCTTTCTGTGTCACCCAGGTTGGTCTCGAACTCCTGCCTCAAGTGATCCTCCTGCTTGGCCCCCCAAAGTGGTAGGATTACAGGTGGGAGCTGCTGTGCTTCGCCTAGACCAAATGGTCGTTAAGGGCCTTTTCTCCTTGGGTAGGCTCTAGTTCTAAGACTCTCCGGACCAGTAAGATTGAAGACCAGTCATCTCAGAAAGCACAGCATAACTCAATCAGTAGTAAAGGAAGATTCAATTTGTGATTATGTTTGGCTTGTCAGGCCACGGCTGCTGCTTACAGACCAGAGAGGACACCAGGATCCACTAAGTCAGCCACAAGAAAAGAGGCCTGTCTGAGATGGGGCCTGTAGGACCCACCTCCTTACTGACCTGGGAAAGGGACACATGGAACTGCTTGGAAATGGGAGGCAGCAAAGCTCAGGGCTGGAGCCACCTGCCCCATAAAGAGGGGCCCAGTGTTCCCCACATTTGTAGTGGGAGGTGATAGACTGAGAGAGTGACAGAGTGCTGGGGTCTTCACCTTTGGTCAGGATCCCTGAGTGGACTGCCTGTCAGGTGACTCACCTTGTTAACCTGCGCCGGCTGGCAGCTCTGGCGTGACGGCACTAGGAGCACTACTGACCTGCTCCCCAGGGAAACTAGCAAAAATTATAAAAATAAACAAGCATTTGAAAGTCCCTGGAAATAGTCATAAGGGCAAACAAAACACGAACAAAAATACAACTTTTATTTTTTTGAGACAGAGTCTCGCTCTGTTGCCCGGGCTAGAGTGCCATGGCGTCAGCCTAGCTCACAGCAACCTCAAACTCCTGGGCTCAAGCGATCCTCCTGCCTCAGCCTCCCGAGTAGCTGGGACTACAGGCATGTGCACCACGCCCGGCTAATTTTTTCTCTATATTTTTAGTTGGCCAATTAATTTCTTTCTATTTTTAGTAGAGACAGAGTCTTGCTCTTGCTCAGACTGGTTTTGAACTCCTGACCTTGAGGGATCCACCCGCCTCGGGCTCCCAGAGTGCTAGGATTACAGGCATGAGCCACCGCGCCCAGTCAAAAATACAACTTTTAAACCAAAAGAAAACCTCATCTGTCCAACAGAAAGCAAAAGATGAGAATGAAAATAAGTTAAGAGGCACACATAAATCAAATGCATTTCTATATACCAACAATGAGCACGCGGAAACCAAAATTGAAAGTACAATACCTCTTTGAATCACTTTGAAAAAAATGAAGTACTTAGATATAAATTTAACAAAATGTATACCAGATCTGTGTGATGAAATTTACAAAATGCTTATGAAAGAAATGAAAGAAGACCTAAACACGTGGGGAGATGGAAGACTCCACACAGTAAATATGTCAGTTCCCCCAATAGGGTTGATGCAATTCCTATTAGAATCCTACATGGTTTTTAAAACAGACATAGACAAGCTTCTCTCTGTCTATTTCTCTCTATCTCTGTCTGTCTCTCTGTACACACACACACACAAGAAAAATTTTGGAAAAACGAATAAGGAGGACTCACTCTATCTAATGTCATGGCTTGTTACACAGAAGAATGGAACAAAATAGAGAATCCAGAAATAGACACATACACCTACAGCCATCTGATTTTTGACAAAGATACAAAAGCAGTTCCATGGAGAAAGGAGAGTCTTTTCAATAAAGGGTATGATGGGACATCCACAGGCAAAAAAGTTAACCTTGGCTGGGTACAGTGGCTGACACCTGTAATCCTAGCAATTTGGGAAGTGGAGGTGAGAGGATTGCTTGAGGCCAGGAGTTCGAGACCAGCCTGAGCAAGAGCGAGACACTGTTTCCACAAAAAATAGAAAAATTACCCAGGCATGGAGGAGTGCGCCTGTAGTCTCAGCTACTTGGGAAGCTGAGGCAGGAGGATCCCTTAAGCCCAGGAGTTTAAAGTTGCAGTGAGCTATGAAGATGACACTGCACTCTAGCCTGGGAGACAGGGCAAGACCCTGTCTCAAAAAGAAAGAAAAAGAAGTGAACCTTGACTACGTCTTACATCTTATATAAGAATTAACTCAAAATGGAACATGAACTTAATTGTAAAGGTAAAACTATAAAATGAAGCAAAAAGGAAATACAGTTAATGGAAACTATGGAATAACACTGAAATAATTAGGTTAAGCTTACCAATTAAAAGAGAGAAATCTAAGAATAGAAAATAAATCAGAAAATATGTTGTTCAGAGACAATTTAAAAACAAAAATACTGAAAGAATGAAAATAAAGAATACTAGAAATTCCATGCAAACTTTAAGAAAAGAAAGCTAAGACAGGAATTTTAGTAACTGATAAAATGGAAATCAAAGAAAAAATATCATAAAGAACAATAATGGACATTATATACTGATAAAAGAATCAATTGTGTATAAAGATATCATTATAGAATAGTACGTGCCCCTACAACATAACCTGAAAATACTGTATACAGTGTAACATCTGACAGCAGGGCAGGGAGAAATAAACAATTGTATTTGGAGATTTTAAAAAACTCTCTTAGAAACTAATAAATCAAATAAAAAATAGTAAGTGGATACATAGAAGATTAAAACAATAAAATTAATAAGCTTAAGCAATTCTTTTTGAGCACACTAGGAACATTTATAAAAATATACTGGGCCTTAAGGAAGGCATAATGCGTTCCAAGGGGTCACTATGCTATGGAACATGTCCTCTAGCTAAAAGGCAGTGAATACAGAAGTTAATAACAAAAAATACTTTTGACATTCCGTATGTTTGCAAACTAACATATTAGTAGAAAATCATAAGAGAAATTAAGAGACAGTAAGAATTGAAAGAGTTGATTTATGTCAGGGGAAATTGGCTCACATGATTGAGGGGCTGGCAAGTCCACAATCTGCAGGTGGGCGGCGCACCTGAGCACAGTTGCAGCTGGAGTCCAAAGGCAGTCTCCTTCCTTGGGGCGGGGGGGAAGTCAGCCTTTGTTCCATTAAGTCTGTCAGCTGATTGGATGAGGCCCCCACAGTGTGGAGGGCAGTCTGCTTTACTCAAAGTCCGCTGTTTTAAACGTTAAGCTCATCCCAAAACCCTGCACAAAAACATTCAGAATGATGTTTGACCAAATACCTCAGCACCATGGCGCAGATGAAATTAACCATCGCAAAGTGTTACGGGTTGAACTGTGTTCCCACCAAATTTCATATGTTGAAGTCCTAACCCCTGGAAACTCAGAATGTGACCTTGTTTGAAAATAGGGCTGTTGCAAATGTAATTAGGTTAGATGAGGTCATACTGGAATAGGGCGGGCCCCTACTGTGACTGGCGTTCTTATAAAAAGGGGGAATTTGGACACGGACACACGGAGAGAAGATGATGTGAACACACAGAACGCCAGCTGAAGGCGAAGGCCGAGGTCAGGCTGATGTGTCCACAAAGCAAGAACACCAGACACTGCCAGCAAACACCAGGAGCTGGGAGAGAGGCATGGACTAACTGTATTTCTATACATTAATATTGAACAATATAAAAATGTAATTAAGAAACAATAACATTTGCAATAGCATCAGAAAGAAAATAGGAATAAACTTAACCAAAACTACAATTATTGTTACACCAAATTAAAGAAAACCTAAATAAATGGAAAGACATTCTATATTTATGGATCAGTAGACTTAATACTGTCAAGATGGCAACATGCCCCAAATTGATCTATAGATGCAATGCAATCCCTATGAAAATCCCAGTTGGCTTGTTTGCATGAATTGACAAGCTGATCCTATAATTCCTTTGGAACTTCAGGGGACTCAGAATAGTCAAAACAATCTGAAAATGAGCAAAGCTGGATGTCTCACACTTTCTGATTACAAATTTTCCTACAGTGCTATAGTAATTAAGACAGTGTGGTACCAGCAAAAGGATGGACATATAGATGAATGGAATAGAATTGAGAGCCCAGAAATAAACCCTTACATATGTTCAATTGATTTTAAAAGTTAATAGATTATTTTTAAAGCAATTTTAGGTTTATAGAAAAACTGAGCACAAAGTACAGAGAATTTCCCTGTAGTCCCCTTCCCTTGCAGAGTTTCCCCTAGTAGTACCATCTTGCACTAGTGTAGTACATTTGTTACAATATTGATACATTATTGTTGTTCCCAAAGTTCACTTGGGTTTTGACAAGGTTGCCAAGACCATTCAATAGGGGAAAGAAGTTTCATTTGTCTTTTCAACAAATGAAGCTGGAACAACTGGATAGTCACAAAAGAATGATTTTGGACTCCGACCTCACACCGTATACACAAATTAACCCAACATGCTATAAAACTCGTAGAAGTAAATATGGGAGTAAATCTTGGATTAGGCCTTGTATTCTTAGATATGACACCAAAAACACAAGCAACATAAGAAAAAAATAGATAAACTGAATTCCATCAAAATGACAAACTTTTGTGCTTGAAAGGATACTATCAAGAAAGTGAAAAGAGAACCCATAGAATTGGAGAACATTTTTGCAAATCATGTATCTAAGGAACTTGTTTACAGAATTTATAAAGAACTATTACATTCTATAATAAAGACAAATAATCCAGTTTTTTAAATGGGCAAAGAATCATTTGTCCAAAGAAGAGATACAGATGGCCAACAAGCACATGAAAAAGTGCTCACATCATTAGTCATCAGGGAAATGTCAAAACCACAATAAGACACCACTTCACATCCACTGTAATAGCTATAACAAGGATAACAGCAGCAACAAAAGTAGAAATAACTGGTAAGGATGTGGAGAAACTGGAATCCTCATACATTTGCTGGTGGGAATGTAAAACAGTGCAGCCACTTTGAAAAAGAGTTGGGCAGTTCATCAAAAGGTTAATTAAACATGCAGTTACCGTATGATACGGTAATTCCATTCTTAGCTGCAAACCCAAGAGAACAGAAAACATATGTCCCCACAAAAACTTGTCCATAATTGTTCACAGCATAATTTAGCATATAGCCAAAAAAGTATAAACAATACAAATGTTTATCAACTAATGAATGAATAAACATCTTGTGGTATACCCATAAAGTGGAATATTATTCAGTCATTAAAAGAAACAAAGTACTGACTCATGATGAAATAGGAATGACTCTTGAAAACCTTATGCTAAGCGAAAGAAGCCAGACACAAAAAGCCACCTATTGTATGATTTCATTTATATGCAATGTCCGGAACAATCAAATCCACAGAGAGGAAGTAGATGAGTGGTTGCTAGGGGCTGGTGAGAGGGGTAATGGGGAGTCATTGCTAATAGTTATGGGGTTTCCTTGTGGGGTGATGAGAATATTCTAAACAGAGATTGTGGTGATGGTTGCACAACTGTGAGTACACTAAAAACCACTGATTACACACTTTAAAATTATGGTATGTGAATTATATCTCAATAAAGCTATTATACTGAAGAAAAAGCTAACGTAAAAACAATACCATTTAAGAATTGCATGGCCATAATATTCGACCATGTGATGAACTCTGCAAAAGAGTGGGGCAGTCCAGGTGTGGTGGCTCACACCTGCAATCCTAGCACTCTGGGAAGCCAAGGTGGGTGGATCGTTTGAGCTCAGGAGTTCGAGACCAGCCTGAGCAAGAATGAGACCTCGTCTCTACTAAAAAAATAGAAATTAGTGGGAAAACTAAAAAATATATATATAAAAAAAAAATTAGCCAGGCATAGTGGCACATGCTTGTAGTCCCAGCTACTCAGGAGGCTGAGGCAGGAGGATTGCTTGAGCCCAGGAGTTTGAGGTTGCTGTGAGCTAGGCTGATGCCACTCTAGCCTGTCCAGGCACTCTAGCCTGGACAACAGAGTGAGACTTCGTCTCAAAAAAAAAAAAAAAAAATAGTGGGGCAGATGGTAAGTCCTGGCCAAGGAACCATGGAGATCTTGACCGCAGGGAGCACAGCACCAGTGCTGCAATCGCGGCGGGGGTCGGGGGCGTGGCTGCACTCTGGGCCAGGGATATGCCTCGGGCAGGGAAGCCCTTTATTTTGGGGAAAATGGAGTACAGGAACCTCTTCCTGTTCTTTCCTGGGCCCTGATCTGGAATGACTCAGACAGGGACATGTGTAGTGGAAGCTCAATCAGCAGAAGCGTGGTGGTCACCACAGCACATGGCCTGGGGGCAGGACACCCGACCATGTCACGCTGTGGGGGGTAGGGGGTGTTGTGTGTGGCTTCTCTCCATCTGTGGCTGACAGCCCCCCTGCTCCCCTCTCCGCACTGAAGGAAATGTGAGATGGAAAGGCAATGGAAAGCCCTTGGTGTCCAGGGTAGATCCATGACTTGACCACTTATTGCCGTGGGACCCTGGGAAAGTAGCCAGAAAGAGTTCTCATTCCACCATGGCCCTGGGAACCCCTGAACGAGGCATCTCACCCACATCATTTCCTGCAGTCCACAGCTGTGAGTTCGGGGTGGTTATCTTTCCCACCCTCTCCCCTTCTTTCTTAAATAGACAAGGCGGTTGAAGCTCAAACAGTTGAGCAACTTGCCCAAAGTCACACAATTAGAAAATGTCAGATTCAGGAGAACTCAGGCCTACGTCTCATAAGCCACTCAGGGATTTAATAGTTTCAATTCCCAGGCAGGTGACTGTCACTGTCTTCTGGGGCCTACATCCTTTCTTCTTATATGCTTTCAAATCCAGTTGGCAGCTGCCCTGTTTTACCTTTGAACTTGGAGAGTCCCTCAGTCCCTTGAATTCTAGGTCATAAAAAAAAAAGCTGTTTATGGTCAGCTACTATGAAAATGCCCCACTGCAGTATCCCTGGTTTTCTAGGCAGAGAGCTCTGTAAGGTCCAAGACAGAGCCGTCTCACTCTGCACCCCCGTGCCTAGCACAGGCCTGGGGAGAGTGGGTGCTCAGCAAATACTGAGTGTCTTTTCTAACACAAACATCAGGGCAAATGTCTGACAGAAAATGCTTGTGCTCCTCCTTGGTGTGATATAGTTTAGATGCTGAAGTCCTACAAGTAGGACTGTAGGATGAGGAAGAATATTTAAAATGATGCAGATCACTTGATATTGGAACATAGGAATAGATATATTGGCATCCCAGGAGCCCATAAGCAATGGGACCAACAGCTGACTTAAGACAAAGAGCTATGGGTTTTTTTAAAAGGCTAATTTTTTCCAATCCATCATTCAATCCAGCAGAGTCCTTGACCTTGTTAGATTTGACATTTTTTTCTATGCTGTGTGCCCAGATTCGAGTGCCTGAGTCCCGGAGCTGCCAGCAAGGCTGGTTGATCACAGCCATCCAGGAGGTCCTCACTCGCCTTTGCTGTGTCCACAGAGCTGTGATTTTCCCAGTTACCTTGTAATGTGAAAGGTTTGTTCTTTTCTCTCCCCCCGCCCCCTTTTTTTTTTTTCTTTCCTCTCCTCCGTGTCTACCTTCCTCCCTTCAAAAGAAGTTCAGCTATTAGAGCTGGCAGAAGTGATTTCTGTAGAGAAATCCAGGGCATTTCTCAGGTGTCCTGTGCCTCCCGGTGGGGCCAGTCCTTCACAGCCGTCCACTCAGCAGGTCTGCGGTAGCCAAGTGGTGAGTGGGGAGGGCAGGTGCAGAGCAGTGCGTGTGCTGGGACCCCAAGTGTTTCTTCAAAAGAGACAATTTACAGCTGCATATACCCATACAAGAGAGTGGAGCTGATTTTCTCTGTGTGGGAAATTTTTCACTCTTTTGAACTATTTATTTTTAAACCATGGGTAGATTTTACTTTCCAACTCAAAACTAGAAACAGCGGAAAAACCACACAAGGGCTGGTGGGTATGGGATCAAGCAATGCTTCCGAAGGCTGCGCGCTCACCCAAGCGCGGCTGCTGCACTCTGCTGGACGGCCCCTCCGGGGCACCTGCACAGGTTACGAGGACACAAGGTTTCTGACTCCAGAGGTATTATCCTGACTCAGCAGCTACTGGCATCAGCAGATTTGCCTCTGAATAACAGAGCTATTCCCCTAAACCTGCTCTTTCTTGACAGAACAAGGTTGGTTGGTTGTTTACCATTTACAGACATTCAAAGGACTCTTAAGACAATGTTAAGACTTATTCAATATTTTGAGCAATGCAAAGTGCTCAGTTTGGAATAAGTTCATGGCCTTTCAGGATGGCAATATTCACCAAGATGGATACCACAATATTTGTGTGCTTTCCATATGTCAAGCAGTTCCCATGCATGGTATCTTTTCTTCTAACGACACCTCTATAAGGTGGGTGCCATCATTACTTCCACAGGGACCAATTAGGAAAGTTACTTATGCAAAGTCAGAAAGTCAGCAAAGGGGCAGAGCCAGGATCCAAGGCTAGGGCGAGCCGAACTCCATGGCCTAAGCATACAATCACTGTACTACTGCTCACTATGGTAAAGGAAATACAAACTCATACTGCCAAGTCCAAACATAATAGCTGTTTAGAGAATAATTACTATGAGGTAGCCCCACCCATTAGGCACCTACTGTGTGCTGGGCATCCTGCTGGGCACATACATCCCCATGACCTCTCTGTGCAGTGAACATTAATGTCTTTCTCAGGAAGGAGGAACCTGAGGCTCAAGGAGGTGCAGTGACTTTTGTCCTAGGCCAAAAGCCTACACCTTCAGAAAGGGAAGCAAGACTCAAGGTCACATGAACCCTAAGCACCCTCTCTTGCCACTTCTATCCTTGTTCCTGTTCCTCCCCGATAGTGATCTGGACAAGTCCCTGAGTGAGCGGATGAAAAGAGCACCATGAAGAGTTCACCCCCTTCCTCACTACAGTAATGCCATGGCCCTGCTCTGCCCAAGCTGGATGTGGTCTGGGACAAGTGTGCTCTTTCCTCTGCCTTCCCAAACCAGAGGCTGAGACTCTGCTGACCAAGGAGGGGAGGACAAGGATGGAGGGGCTCTTTCTCTCACCTCCGGCCTGTTTCTTGGTCTCTCCTGCGTGTAGACTTGCCATTGTGGACGTGGACACTTAGCAAAGGTCAGCAACCAAGTTCCTCACCAACAGAAGCTGTGTGCTGCTTCCGCTTTGAAGTGAGGGGCTCCTGCAGGCCAGGGCCGCTCCTGGTTGGGTTTCACTGGCACACCTGGTTCCTAGTGGGTACTATACACTTGGGATAGGCTGGGCTGAAAGGGTCTATACTCAAGTTTCCAATTATAAAATACTTCGTGGATAAGAGAGATCCCGACAGGGTTGCGAAAGCTACCAGGAAATTAAAAAATAACTTGGTCAAAGGTTACAGAGAACTCTGCTTGACTGAAGGGGCTTTCTAACCCTGCCATTTTGCTCAGGCACTGGTAGAAGAAAATGCTTCAGGGAGATCTCATTTGCCCAGATAATTTTTTTAAACTAAGCCATTTCAAAAAATTCCCTGAATGGTTTAGATAATATATGTAAGGCTGGTGGGCGGAATCCTCCTGGGGGCTTGCACATCCCCCCATCCCCACATCCTGAACTCCGCCGCGCCACGTGGTTCCCACAGGCTGCTTCCTCGGAGAGGAACCACCCGCTGGGGCCGCTTCCTGTTTTGAAGCGGAGATCCGGCCCAGCTGTCACTCTGGATCAGCTCCGCGTCAAGACGGCGCCTATATAACCCACCTCCCCAGTCCGCACGGCGCGACTTCTCGGGCCCCTTTCCCCGGGACCCTTGAACCTCGCCCGGGAGCGCTCTGTAAATAAAAACATACCCTTTGTTCAGCACATTGGGCCTCTTCATTGCCTTTATTCCAAACTTTACAATATATTTGTCCAATAATGATTTCACAACAAATCAC
>CAUYRT010032051.1:0-50877 GCA_963574885.1 Lepilemur ruficaudatus | reverse complement strand
CCAAAATATATTACCACTCAAGTTGACTTATCTTGTTACATTTAAAAATCTACTCTGTCAAAGTAGTCCATAGAGTACATACATAGTGCTCCAACTGTATCTACTTACAACCAACACTCCATTTTAAGTGTATAATTAAATGGTTATTTTTCTCTTTTGGCAGTGTCTTAAGATGGAAGATTTAGGTTATCAACTTGAGATTGTTTTTCTTTTGTAATTGTGAACTAAAACAAAATATTAAGCCCCCCACAGCCACCCCACTGGCTGACTGAAAGGACCCCCTCTTGGCCGGGGGATATCCTAAAACCAATTTGCTGGCCATGAAAAGGGAGGTCAGACATGCCTCATCATGCCCCCCTCCATTCTTGTAGATATCATTTGTAACTCATTAACAGGCCTAAGACTATGCAAGACAAACCCGCATGTCCTCAATTTATGTAACCAATCACTGAGTCTGAGAATATATCCAGTGGCTTGTCTCTGATTAACAGACTTTCTTATCTTGACTTAAAGCATTCCAAGCCTTTAGACAAAGCTTCATTTCTTTAATCAATTATAAGTCAAAGAGTCTTTAAACCCTCCTATAACCTGTAAGCCCCCACTTTGAGATGCCCCACCTTTTTGAGCCAAACCAATGTATGCCTTCCATATATTGATTTGGACCCTGTCTCCCTAAAATGTATAAAACCAAACTGTAACCCAACCATGGTAAGTCCACTTGCTCAAGGCTTCTTGGGCATGGCTGTGGGCAATGGTCCTCAAATTTGGCTCAGAATAAACCTCTTTAAATTATTTTGCAGTTTGGCTTCTTTTCCATTGACATAATATAGGTATTTATATTATACATTTCCCTGTAAGGCCTGCTTTAGCTGCATCCCGTAAGTTCTGGTATCTTTTGTTTCTTAATGTGTTGAATTTGAGGTATCTGTAGAATATTTAGGTGGAGCAGTCTAAGTAAGAAGTTCCAAATAAACCTAAAATTTGAGAGAAAGTTCAAAACTAGAGATAAGTGAAGATAGGAGTCATTAAACATCTAGCGGTAGTATCTAAAAGGAATGGATAAGTTTGTCCAAGGAGACGACATGGAGTGAAAAGAACACAGAATCAAGAATGAAATGTCATGTCAACAATATTAATATGGTGGGTAGGAAAAGAAGAATCCAAAAAGGAGGGCAGAAAATCATCAAGGATAGAAAGAAACCTGGAAGGTCCTGAGATCTCAGAGGCCAAGGGAAGAGAGAATAGCAAGAAATAGTTAACATCACAAAGTGAAGTGAAATAAGGCCTAAAACCATGACATTCTCAAATTAAAAACCACTTTCAGCAGGTAGTTTGGCAGAGTCCAGTCTATGGTAGAGAAATCAGCAGTAGTCAAGAAAGAGTAGAAAGCTAGGATAAAGCAGTAAATGTGTCTATGAATGTGACTGAAGAGATAAAGAAGAGGAATTAGTATCTGGGGACTTAATGTACATTTTTTAAATTTTAAAAAAAATTTGTTTTAGGAAGCTAGCTCGCCAATATAGAGCTTTTTATTTTTTAAGGTTTAGCTCACCTTATATACAATGCAATTATTTTCTGATCTCATTTTTCAGCAATACTTTAGATAATGTACATTTAAAAAAAATCAAACTCATTTGTGCACATGGTTCAGATAATATGGAAGGACTACTGTTGAAAAGCAACTATCATCTACACAGAGGTAAACAACGACAGACTCTCCCTTAACCAAACTCTAGTCAGTTTCCTCTAAATTCTCAAGTAAGCCCTGACTTTTAGGCTTCCATGTTTATTTCTGCTTATTCTAGTTTTAGCAGGAATCCTACTGGATCAGTTTAGTGTAAATTCCCACGCTTGATATCTAACCAAATTCCTCATCCCCCACCCCTGGCCTTATCACCTTGGCCTGGCTGCAGCAATAATCCTGTCAAGTAGATTTAGCCAGAATGTTCCTTACCCCTGATGTTTCCTCTTAAGAATTTTCCATTCGTTGATCCCCCACCCCCCTCCTTGGCTACAAATTCCCACTCTTCCTTATTATATTCAGAGTAGAGCCCAATCTCTGTCTCTCTCCCCTCCTGCAAAACCTGTGTTGCAGGGGCCCCTAAGTTTATTGCAATGGGCTTTTTTTTTTTTTTTTTTTTTTTTTTTTGAGACAGAGTCTGGCTCTGTTGCCCAGGACTAGAGTGCCGTGGTATCAGCCTAGCTCACAGCAACCTCAAACTCCTGGGCACAAGCGATCCTCCTGCCTCAGCCTCTCTAGTAGCTGGGACTACAGGAATGCGTCACTATGCCCGGCTAATTTTTTCTATATATTTTTAGTTGTCCAGCTAATTTCTTTCCATTTTTAGTAGAAATGGGGTCTCACTCTTGCTCAGGCTGGTCTTGAACTCCTGACCTTGAGCAATCCATCCGCCTTGGCCTCCCAGAGTGCTAGGATTACAGGCGTGAGCCACCATGCCCGGCTTGCAATGGTCTTGAATAAAGTCTGCCTTGCCATCTTTAACAAGCGTCACGAATAATTTTTTTTTAACACTGATAGCTGTTTCTCTGTCCAGTGTTGTCTCCAAAATGTTCATACAAATGCTCGATTTATCAACTTTAGATAATACTATTGGAGCTCAGAAAATGATTCCCCAAAGACTGATGTTTTGACACACTGAGAGTCCTTAGAAGCTGCCTCAGAATCGAGGTACCTCTAATCTTGTCTTCTTCCCTACCGCAAGTACGAGGGGGCATACTCTCTGGAATTCTTATCTGACAAAGAAAGCTTCTTTTCAAAACAAACAATTGCCTTCCATCCATTCCCTGAAATCTTATTATCTATCTCGGAAAAGAAGACTGAGGAATACAGCCATACCTGGATGGACTTTTCCACAAGTTAATGCCTGCTTCTTGGGCTCATTCAAATTTGAAAGAGAATCATTTACAGTTTAATTTCTATCTCCTAGGTCCATCCATTCTCCCTAATCATTTACTGCCTATTCAAAAGAATTGTCTACATTCCCATTTCTCCCTGTCCTCTATACTTCCTTGGTTATTGGGTATTCATTCTGTGATTTCCATGTACTATGCACATTAAAATAAAATCTTGTATGCCTCTTCTCCTATTAATCTGCCTTTTGGCAGTTGATTTTCAGCAAACCTTCAGAGGGTGAAGGGGAAGTTTCCTTTTACCCTATAATACCTAGAGACTGTCTGCTTTCATAGATAAGGATCTGACTTACTCACACTTATACCCATCTCCTCTTTCCTCCCAATATAGTCATATCACTATTTTAGTTCCCTTCTTGGTTGTCATTGAAACTTCGAATGATACACTTAAAGCTCTATTTCTTATCTCATCAAACATGGCTGGTGTCCTCTGTCTCCACTTTATAAGGTTGGAACATCAACGCAAGTACCCTCTATTTATTTCTCTGGTCACCACTCCCAACTCCATGCTTCCGTCATATGTACTTTCACATTGACAAGGTTAATAACATTTATCCTCTAACCACAATTCAGTCATTCTGGCCTTCAGGTTGATTTTTAAAAGCTAAAAATCAATAATGTCCATATTGCTATCACTTGGCTAAGAATCAAGTTGAGTATTAATGTGTTATTTTCTGGAGTTTCTAAGATAGAACACTTCCCTTCTGGAGCCTTCTGTCTACCTGTTGCAATCTGAACTGATTGCTTCAATGTAGCTGTTATCCAGGGGCTGCTTCTCACTGCTCTCCTAATATGCACCATCTGTTTCCTGGTGACCATTTCTCCTCCTCCTCCTTGTTTACCCCCTTATTTTGCCAGAGTATATCCTCTAGAAATTTCTCCAAAAGAATATGAAAAATAAACTTCTCAGTCCTTACTTTACCTAAAAATGCCTTTATTCTGTCCTCACGTGACTAAAATGTCCTTAAAGCATATAATTTTAGTTTGAAAATCACTTTTAATCAAAATTCAAGAAGAAAATACAACAGGTGTTTATATGTATTTATATTTTTTTTAGAAACAGGGTCTCACTCTGTCACCCAGGCTGAAGTATATAGCGGTGTCATCATAGCTCACTGTAGCCTTGAACTCCTGGGCTAAAGCAATCCTCCAAAGTAGTTAGGACTATAGGCGCATGCCACCACATCTGTTAGAGAAAGCTTGGCCACTTGTCTTTGAGGCCACATCAGAAAAACGAGAACAAGTGTTTTGAGGAGGAAGGAAAGAGAAGTTTTTATTACTTTGCCAGCAAAGGAGGAGGATGGAGACTCCTGTCTGAAATGCCATCGTCCTGATAATAAGCAAAAAAACAGAGCTTTTATAGGATGGGTTCTCAGCTTCAGGCAATTACTGTTCAACTACAGTTGATGATTCTG
This sequence comes from Lepilemur ruficaudatus, assembly GCA_963574885.1. Classification (NCBI taxonomy): domain Eukaryota; kingdom Metazoa; phylum Chordata; class Mammalia; order Primates; family Lepilemuridae; genus Lepilemur; species Lepilemur ruficaudatus. Next base: position 46,531 of record CAUYRT010032051.1, on the reverse strand, counting down.
ATTGTCCCATCTCTGCTGAAGACAATCTTGTGATCTTTACCCAGGACCTCCCTTTACCAGGTCTGGGCTGGGCCATCCCTTGTTGCATAAATAACAAAAGACTTACCCTACCCCTCCCAACCACTTGCCTGAGACAGGGATACAGGCTTTAGTTCTCAAAAAGTAGTGCAGGATGTGTTAAAGAGACGGACAACGTTTTTGCCATTTTTTTCCCCTGGCCATTCCCTCTGTTACACACCCAGTAACTTTTTAAATCTTTTTGTAGACGTGGTGTTTCGCTATGTTACCCAAGCTGGTCTTAAACTCCTGGCCTCAAGTGGTCCTCTCACCTTGGCCTCTCAAAGTACTGGAATTATAGGGGTGAGTCCACCACACTCAGCTAGCATCAGGTATTAATGTTGACTCCTGATTCCAGGCTGATTGTTATTCCTTTTTAGGTGATGTTATTTCTTTTGTTATTCCTTTTTTATTTTCCCTGGAAGCTCTTAGGTCTTCAGAAAGTTCACTGTAAGGTGTGTGGGTCTTTTGCTATTTATCTTGAATGCCATTTAGTAAGTAAGCCCTAGTGTGTTCCTTGAACTCTAGGAATTTTCTTTTGTCTCATATTTGATAAGTTCCTCTCTCTGTTTTATTTTCTCTCTGGAAATCAGTATTTGGAGATTGAGCCTCCCGAGTTGAACCTCTATATCTGCATTTTCGTCCTATTTTTTTTTTTTTTTGAGACAGAGTCTCACTTTGTTGCCCGGGCTAGAGTGCCATGGCATTAACCTAGCTCACAGCAACCTCAAACTCCTGGGTTGAAGCAATCCTTCTGCCTCAGCCTCCCGAGTAGCTGGGACTACAGGCATGCGCCACCATGCCCGGCTAATTTTTTCTATATATATTTAGTTGGCCAATTAATTTCTTTCTATCATTAGTAGAGACGGGGTCTCAGTCTTGCTCAGGCTGGTTTCAAACTCCTGACCTTGAGCAATCCGCCCGCCTCAGCCTCCCAGAGTGCTAGGATTACAGGCGTGAGCCACCGCGCCCGGCCCATGTCTATGATTTTTAGGGGAATCGTCAGTAACATTAAACTTCTCTCTCAATGGCACTAACCTCTGTGTTGTCAGACACCTCTATAAATTAAGACCCAGGCACAAATCAATCTGCTCTGCAAAAAAAAAATGAAAGCACAAAAAGGTGACAAGAGTGTCCCAAAGTCACAGAGCCAATTAACACGGCCAGCAATGGAACTCATTGATTTTCATTTACAGAGTAATTCCCAAGCTGCAGGATCTATGATTGTTGTATTTTGTAAAACGGGTTTTGGACCAGCTCTTTCCCCTTAAGATTCTCCAATGCCCTTTCCCAGGGCTAGGACAGTATATTGGAGACAAAAAAAAGTGGGGGGAAATTTATTTTCTGTATTTGTTTTAATAAAAACTGCTTATCTTCTCAATCTCCTAAGATTTTCTTTGACAGGTGTTGCATTCTCTTATAAGCACAAATGTCCTTCTAAAAGGAAAACTTTAATGGATTAGAGTTTGTTAACATTAAGCTCTGTAGAAATGAGCAAACAGAACAGAGGGCATTTCGACTTGGCCCAAAATCAAAGAAACTGATTGACTGATGCTCTTATCTGCTTTTTTTTTTTTTTAAGTTTTCATTATGTAACAAGGGAAAAATCATCTCAAATTTTCCTGGCCCTCACCCTTCCTGTCTCTCTTTGCTTTCTTTATAGTTAAGCAAAGACACTCAAAAAATTGGCTCTTAAAAACGTCTTTAGGAAAAGAACCTGGGGTTTAAGGTAGGTAATGTGCTTTGCTTCCTGCTCACTCTGGAGCTTTCCAGATACTAAAACTCTAATTTCTCACAAGTGGGCACTGTCTTAATCATTTCCCTTTTTGCTTGATTGGAAGTAATTACAACAATTCACAATTACCGATTAAATCCACCTTTTTCCAATAGCAGCACCATTCTCTCTGTTCCACATGTTCCTAATGTAATCCGAGAATAATTTCTTCTAAGGTCTTGCATTAGTTGGGGCCCATATTTTACCCCATCTTATTCCTCACTTTCTGCAGCACACTCAAGCTAAAGGGAAAAAAAAAAAAATCACTCTTCTCCCCTTCCCCCATCCTTGGCCCCACCTTACATGCACATACACACATGTGCACATATGTACACCTTTGTACTTTGCTCACAATTGCATTCCCAGCCCAGATGCTTGTAACCCTCCATCTGTGTAAATCCTACTCGTCCTCCAGGCCCTGCCAAATTTCACTCTTTCCAAAAACACTACCTAATTTGCAAGGTACTCTCCTAGGCACTATTAAAGAAAAAGATTAATTCTACGTAGCCTCTATCCTCAAGGAGCTGGTAATTTTCATGGGTCCCTTCTCAAAGACACTGGGACATTTCATCTTATCACAAGCACTTCGTTATATAAATAATGTCTTCTTACTCTCTACCTCAACAATGGAGTGTTAGAACATAAATTATAGGTTACTCCCTCCATAATCTCTGCCTCCCTATTCCAATTTAGGGGAGGGGTGGATGACAGGGGAAGGAAAGATGGGAAAACAGCGAAGGGCTCAGGTAACGATCTCAGTAGCCTTCTATTCTAGGCCTAAACCTTAAAGAATAACCAGGACTCTACATCTCCTAGGGCAGGAGTATACATAGAGGCCCATGCAGCATATGCTTAAATATTTAAAAGTCATAAATCAAGCTAACAAACTGTTAAATAAACTATGCCGTCTCCTCTTACTTTCATGAGTATAGCCTCACAATAACAAAGTATGTAAAGTGACTGAAAGTCAGAAAAATATCAACATTGACTATATATGAATGTTATTGCCCTTGTCTGGTGTTCTGTTGCTGGGCTAGCAATGTTTAGATCAGTAATAATAACTATGAACCATGTGTGACTTTATTCCACAAATTTTCTTTTCCTTGCCTTCATTTCAGTAAAATCAGTTATAATTGAGAATTTTTCACGTTTTAGATTCTCTTGACAGTAATGAGTTTTAAAATAATCTAATCGTATAAAGGTTTATAAAAATTGTAATGTTTAACAAAAATGTAAAGTAAATTCAAAAACAAAAAGTCTGTTTTCATAATACATGCTTCAAAAAGTTATTTTTTCCAAGGCATGCAAAATGATCTGTTAAAATTAAGATAATTTTAAATTACTATTTAGAATAAAGTTTAAATCAAAATTTAACTAGAACTGAATTTTTTTTATTGATTATGTGTGACTACATATTTTATAAAAATAAACTTACTCCCAATTCAATGTCCACCTAGTTGCCAATGAGCAATTGGTATCACATTTCATAATATTACGTCTGGAGCCACACATATACAAAACTAACAGTATTTCTGTTTAAAATTGCAAAACGTTCGTCAGCTGTCATGAGCAACTGTCGCAAATATTATGGTAATTTGTGAATAACTCTAAAACCACAATTAAAACCAAAGAAGCAAGAAATGGATACTGGGTACTATTTGAAAATGATATTTCATTATGCAAGGACCTACTGCATTCATCCTATCTGAAAAAAGGATCTATTTAAAATTTTTGACATTTATGTAAATGCTGCCACTTCTCATATCTCCCCACTCACCTAAGCAGTGTCCTCTCATGCCCTTAGTGACACAAACTCAAATATTCTCAGCACTTAAAGACTCCCGTCAGGCACGGTGGCTCAGGCTTATACTCCCAGCACTTTGGGAGGTCCGCTTGAGGCCAGGAGTTGGAGACCAGCCTGGGAAAAAAATTTTTTAAGATAAAATAAAAACAATTCCAGGTTTAAGACTCAGGGCAGGAGTTGCGAAGAAGTAGTTCCCTGGAGTTAGTCGTGAGTACAAATGTTTTAAGTTACATCTCATGCACTAAATCTCCAGGGACAGAGGCATTCAGGTGTTCTTTAACAAGTTTATTTTTGCATGTCATGCCCAGGACTAATGGCAGTAATTTTATGACATCCTCCAAAAATTAAGAACAAATGAAAAAAATCCATGGAAGAAGAACATGATACTATGAAAAAGGAAACATTCAGAATGTAAGAGAAAGTTCTTGATACAACATGGTGACTATAGCTAATAACAATGTATTATATTCTTAAAGTCTACTCTTACCAATTTGTGTTCTTACCAGAAAAAAAATATATGAAATAATGTATGTTAATTAGTTCAATTTAGCCATTCCATAATATACATATATTTCAAGACATTGTACACAATATACAATTTGTCAATTTTAAAAAAAAAGTTAAAAATAAAGGAATTTGTTACAAAAAATTTGAAGATTAAAAACAGCAAAAGTTTTAAATCCAATAGAACTGTTTAAAAATAGAGGAAATATCCAAGTAGAAAAATTTATCAGGTAAATAAGGAAATCAGGATTGATCTAGGATATACAACAGCCACCAAATAGGAGTTCTAGAAAAAGAAAATAGAAAAAATAGAGAGCAACAACTATATGATGATGATGATGATGATAGTACTAAACTCCAGAACTAAAAAATTTCAGTTTCCAGATTGGAAGGGCCTCCTGAATAAACACTGCAATAGATGAAAAACTATTCCATACAAAGGTTCCTCATGTGATTTATTTCTAAACATCAAGGACAAAGAGCCTAAAATTATGTGGCTGGGAAAAGATTTCATTTACAAAAGATGTATCAACATCATTAAAATTCTTATTAACACCACTGGTAACTAGCAAACAATGTAACCATACCATCAAAATATGAGAAAAAATGATACCAATCTAGAATTCTGTACCCAGATAAATTGTCAAGTATACGGGTGAAATAAAGATTTTGGGGACTCTCAATATGCCCAAAATTTGTCTTTCCCAGCTACCTTTCCCAGGAAACTCCTGGAGGATCCACTCCTCCACAGCGAAAAGCTAAGCAAGAAGGAGGACGACATGGGATTCAGGTCAGGTCACAAGGTCCCAATACAAGAGAGATGAAGGAATCCAATGAATCACAGTGAAGAGAAGTCCCAAGGGTTTTAGTTAGAAAAACCTAGAAATCTCTTAGATTTCTTTCTAGCGAGTAATCAGCTTTACTGGGACACGTGAAGGAGGCTTCTAAAGGAGACTGTCAAGACGAAAATGAAAGTGAGGGAATACCTAACATGTACAAACAAACTCACAGAAGACTTTCTCATCTGTCCCAGAGGAAAGTTTGAGAGATTTAGCAACAGGTGCAAAGAAAACTTAGCAAAGAAAAAGGTGGCAATAATTAACTCCGGGGAGAAAAAAATAAAAAGTTATTTTAAAAAGAAAAAATGTTGCCCTAGTTTAGTATACTTAGCTCGGCTGTGAATATTAATTACATAGTAACAAATATGAGGAATGACTTCGAAAATTGAGAAAACGACATGGGAAAAATGGAAGTATAATGGGAAGAGTAACCATGAGAAAGTGTATAAAAGGAATCATACCACTGGGGAAAAAATTAGTATAATCATGGTCTTTAGGGGCAAAAAACAAAAATGAAAGTTGAAAGCATGACCTCAACTCAAGAACATGGGAATTAGAAATGAAATTTGGCAAAGAACTAGTTTGTTCATTGCATACTTGCTATCTGTTGAGTTTTTAAACTACATCCATGTTTTATTTTGATAAAATCCCATTAAAAATAAGGTGTGCGGGAGGGTGTGTGTGGAATGAGACCGTTTGTGACAGATTGAGGAGCAATTCTAGAAGAGTAAGAGTGTGAATTGACCAGGGATGAAGAGCTCCTCGGCATTCAAAATGTCACTTTGGATCCAAGGTTATGGATTTTAACGTGAGACTAACCAGTGCAATTCTCTCTTCCTCCAGCTACAGTTCTCCAAGCGCAGATACAGGTGCCAAGAGTTGCATTTAATCAAGGTTGCAGTTTGTGGACATGAATGTGATGAAAGTGAGAATGGAAAGGGAATCAAAGGTACATGCAAGGGTTATGATAATTGAACACGAAATTTAGTAGAGATGAAGAGGTGAACAAGATAGCAAAAAGATGAAAGGCAGGGAAACATGGTAGGACCAATGGACTGATGGTCTGGTGGAACAGAAAGATTGGTTTGGGGCTTCTAGGAGTGAAGAAGAGCAGAGGTGTTGGTCAAAGAGAGGGAGGGATGAGATTCTGAAGGTGTAGTCACTGGTAATGACAAGGTTGTGAATGTAACTAGGGAAGTGAGTGGCTTAGAATGGGTGGAGAACAAGGTAACAAGAAGAGCTCAAAGACGTGAGGAGACAGGACCCATCTGGGGTAAAGTGACCACAAGTAATGATGAGGAAAAACAGAAGCTCAGCAGTTGACACCCACCATGTGGGATACCATCCTCACATTTCACATCTGTGACCTTTAGGATCCCGAGTTTATAAATTCAGGGCAAAAATAGCCGTTTTACCCAGTCTACAGTAAACCCTGTACGCATGAGGGGTGGGGAGGTATCTTACCAATACTTGCAGATTATGGCAACAACATCTTCATTTCAGAGGTTCTTTGGTGGATAATGATGTAAGTAAATAGAGTATTGGGTTGTTGCTGTCTTGTTTCAGGGAACATTTATCAAGTTCTGTGTGTCTACTCCGTTTTGTACCCAAAGTGGCTCAAGCCTACCCATGCAGACCCACTGTGAGTTCACAAAAGGCATATGCTGTGCCCTATCTTACATACTCAGAATCACCCCTATGTTCTTTCGACCCTCAGTCCCTTGATTCTATCCTTGAAATCCTAATTGCCATTTCAGGCTTCCTGTTCTATGTCTCCCCTTTGTATTTCTTCCGTGTACTTCTGCCAGTTGTCTTGTTTTTGAATGTGCACCACAACCTCTCCCTGTCTTGGATCACCCTTAACTTCATATAATACATTCTCACTGCCCATACTCAGTTCTTCAGGAGGACCGATCCACCCAGCACATGGGCCAAGGCCAGACTGAGTGTGCACCGTGTTCCAGACATTTATCTCTTATTGCATTCTCACCAAACAAGAGAGAAGGGTCAAGAATAACAAACAAGTAAAGCAAAAGGGTATAGAGAGTTCCACCACAACTTTTCTTCTGGAGATAAAGATAAATGATCCCAAACTCTTGTATCCCAGGATATACATTCAGGCTCCATGTCTCTGGCCTCAAATACAGTCCATTGCTTTTCATGAAACAGTGAGTATCAAGCATCTAGCATGTGCCTGGAACCGTGCTTGGGAGGAGTGGGGTACAAAATGAACAGGACACACTAACTTTTCACTAATCCTTTAGACTCAAAGACTACAAATGAGTTTTAGCGCAAGTTTCCTGTGCTTTTGGAATCGATGGCTTTGTTTAAGAATTTCTTGCTCCATACCCTGACTCAACCGAAGTTCCAAAAAAAATTCAACCTTTACTGCCAATTAACTTGAAAACCTTGCTACAATTTTATAATTAACCAAGGAATTTAACAACCCTCAAAGTATGAGCAATTATTTTAATACACAATTTATAATTTATGATGGTTGTTGCAAGTGTATTTCAAAATTATTTTTCCCAAGGAACCAGGATTTAACCAATTCATATGCTCTTTTTAAATCTTTTGTGATTTTTAACTTTTTAATGTTTTTATCTTTTTCCACAGCTGGAAAAGGAACTGTTTCTCATATTTTCCTCATTTGAGGCACAACTCCAAGCATGGTGCTGGATACACAGTGAGCCCTTAATAAGTGTGTGGGGTTTCAGTTTTTGATTTTGCTTTTGCAATAACATGCTCTTCAAAAAAGGTATAAAGAACTTTTTCAAAAAGCTTGATGCAGTCTCAGTGTTATTACCTCCATATAAAACTCAGTCTCTAGTAACTGCACTATAGTTATGCAAGGGAATATCCTTATTCTTAGGCAATATAGACTGAAGTATTTAGGAGTAAAAAGGCACAGTGTCTCCAATTTACTCTCAATGGTTCTGAAAATAACCTTATCTATAGAGAAAGATGGAGTGAGAGACAGCAAGACAGAGAAATGCCAAAGCAACATAGCAAGTGAGGATCACAGTAGCCAAAACTCAGGAAGTAGAATGGTGGTTGCCAGGGGCTGAGAGGTGGGGGAAATGGGTAGTTATTGTGTAATGGGTACAGAATTTCAGTTTTACAAAATGAAAAGTGTTACGAATGGTGGTAATGGTTGCACAACATTATGAATGTTACTGAACTATAGACTTAATAGTTAAAATGGCAAATTTTGTGTTACATATATTTGACCAGTTTTTAAAATTGGGGAAAAACAGGAAATTGCCAACAGTTGGTGGATCTGGTGAAGCAGGGTATGTGAAAGTTCCTGCACGACTATTGTAAACTTGCTGGAACTTTGAAATTACATAAAAATAACAAGTTATCCACTAAAGTCAATGTCTAGAAAGAGTAGAAAGGTCTATCCCGCCATGCAGGAGGAAGCAGGAGGAAAACAATCTTTGAGTGCCGAGTTGCAGATGATGGATGAGGTGATGAGCTTTATCAGTTGTTTCAGGAGGAAACAGCCCCGATGGTAAACAAATTTTCACTTTTGCTAGGCTGGGGTTGGCTCTCCGACAATTCGTCTGAGAGACTTTAAGGAGCTCTGGGAAAATCCCAGCATCCAGCGCACATGTTGGAGTCCTGGCTAAGACTGCTTCTGGAAGCCCTGCCCTGAGACAGGTCTACCCTTGAGACACTGTCCAATGGAAAAGGAAGTCAGTGGAACAATGAGTTATAATTACAAGGGAGACGAGATGGCTGAAAGGCTGGGAAACAGCTGACATCTCTCTGCTTCTGAGAGCAACTCAAGGACAGTTCCAGAATGCTACATTGGTTGGTTCCCAAAACCTCAAATACTGCCTTCTCTCCCCACCCCAAGTCATCACCAAATGCCGAAATATATCAACGTATGTGCTCCAGCTCCTGTATGTTGATGGGAATTTACAATTCAGAGACCAGCATCCGGGCACATTTGGCAAAGTATTCCAGTTCCCTCCTGATGCAACTCCTGCCTCCTTCTGTAGCATCCTGTGAAGCCCAGGGTAGCTTACAGTGCTCAGGTTTGCCATAAACTGGCAAAGAATTAAGTCAAGAAGCTTCAAGGTAATAAACAGATGCTCAGAGAAAGCACGGCAATGCTGAGGCCTGACCACAATTGAAGCTGTCTGAGTCAAAAGTCAAGAAGTCATTCACATGCCAAGGGTCATTTCCTCCACCTCACCCCCACCCTGCTACGCTGGAAGTCCATTCTCCACAGCCTGCGGTGAGTCAGGCATGAGTACTTTGATTACGGCTCAGCTGATGTCATTCAAGAAAGCAGGGGGGTCACCCACTGCATCAGAGGAAGAGACATTTGACTGAGACAGATCCACCCTCCCGCCCTCTGGGGAGCCTGACATTTCCAGGACACAGAAAATAAACTTCCTCTTAGGAGGGAATATGCTTTCAGTGTTGGGGGAAAAAAACAAGGAACCAGAAAGGGTCAATACGTGCTCACCCTTGGCTGGCAGCCCACAATCAGGGCAATCTCTGTCCTTTCAGAAAAGGTAAAAGCATGAAATGTCCTCTGGTTCACCAGCAGATTCAACTTGCTGCACGTACGCAGAGAAAAACTCAGCCCTGACCCAGCAAAGCTTCCCGTGTCAAGTGACTCCTAAGTCCCTTTCAATTCAGCTCATACATTTAACAAGCATCTGTTGAGAGGCCACCTTGTGTTTGTGCCACAGCTATTCTTTGTGGTGGGAAGATGGGATTCAGATCCAGCCGGGCCAGTAATATAGCAGAGGTTGTTACAGCTAACCCTGAGTTCTGTGTTCTGGCATTCACTTTACTTGGATTATCTTACTTGAACTTCAACAATTTTGCCAAGTAGGTGCTATTGTGTTCTCTATTTTATGAACAAGGAAACAGACCACAAAACTAAATTATCCAAGATCACTGAAAATAAGGGGGGCCCCGATGTGAACCCAAACCATCTAAACTGGTGCCACCCAATGGAACTTCCTGCAATGACTGCAATGTTCTCTAACTGCACTGTGCAATAAACAGGGTAGCCACTAGCCCTGCGTGGTTACTGAGCACTTGAGATGTGATTGCTGCAACTGAAAAGCCAGATTTTAAAACTCTAATTTTACTTAAATTTAAACCACTTGTTGCTAGCAGCTACTCTATCGGACAGAGGTCTAGACAGACATAGAACAAATGTACTTAATCAAACACCAAACGGCAAATGACAGTATGGAGGGTCACACCCTCACCATTTTTGATGGGAAATTGAATTACAGTTGACATTGACATCATGCTTAAAGGGGAAGAGGGTCATCATGAGGCCATAAGGAGTGTGTATGAGAAGGGCACAACCCGAAGTTGCCAGAAAGGAAACATGCCCACCGAGGCTCTCCTCCAAGCACCAATGGCATGTGGCTCACCTCCCTGGCTGTCTCCACCTGCCACCCTCCAGCCCCAACAGCCTCCCTACAACTCTGACACCTGGTCATGAAGCAAGATCAGCAGACTCCAAAAGCATGGTCCCCCCTCAGGATGCTCCTCTGAAGGATACTGTGCTCAATACCAGGGAGGATATAAGAGGAAGGCTTGTCCCCGGCCACCTGCCCAGTAGGAAGGAGCTCACACCCCAGAAGGCCAAGACTTACAATACAAGCCTGAGCTCACCAAGGCACAATGTGAGACAGCATCTGAGTCACTGCAGGATGGGTGTGGGTGGAAGGGACAATAAGTTTTGCCTGCATGAACAGGTAGGGATGGTGTCATAGAAGAGGGATTTGAACCTGGCTACAGAGAACAGATGAATTTAGAGGGTCCGAGAGGAGTGGAGGAAAGCAGGAGCACAGAAGCCAAGGGAGTGAGCATGGATATAGCAAAGTCAACCTGCAGGGAGCAGCAGCATGGCTCAAGTCTGTGCGATACCTCGGCCGTCTGGCTAACCCACCTCACCTCCCTGGCTGGAGCTCTGCTAACAACATCCTTGTTCTCAAAGTGCCAGAACAGGACCCAAGAGATTATTCAAACTGGCAGGAATTTGATCAACTACAGAGATTTCAGAGACCACCCCTAGAGGTTCCATGGGATGAGGGTGTGGACCCGGGCATCAGTTTTGTTTGGTTTACCACAAATGGGGCGATTCTGATGCTACTGAAGCTCTCATGGGAATCTGAGAACCACAGATTTCAGCCGCTCCCTGTTGCGAGTATGGACTTACTCAACAGTCAGAGGTGAAGGAGAATTTGCCCCATTTTTCAGAGCTATCCAGGAAGAATTACCTGGACTCTCTTGGCAAACTGTTCTGACAGGTGTTAAGCTTACCTCAAGAGACCAATCTTTGGAAGGAGTATCTGCCAAAAACCAGCAGCAACTTCAAGTGGCCACATTGGAATTAAGGATTTCTCTCCAATCCCTTCACTTGGAAGCTGAGACTTGGAGAGGAGAAGTGATGTGTCCCAGTTCACCCAGCTACGGGGCCATAAATGGCAGATGGACACATGAGCTGGGATTGCCACAGCCGGGGGTCCTTTCACTCAGTCCCCGTGCATCTCACAAGCCCCACCCGGGCAGACTCCAGCGTGCCATCCAAACCAAGAGGCAAAACCTTCCTTTTGGACTCTTTTATGCTACTTTCATTAAGCCATTTTACCTGACAGCAGTTCTCTATTAAAAAGCAGCCACTTATCTACTGAGGGCCATATGTCCTTTGTTGTCCTACCTCAGTATTTTCCAAAGGCTCAAGGAGATCCAAGGAAGGATAAACCTCTGCCAACAGGATAAATGTTAGCGTTTAAGTAAGGGAAAAATATTAAATAAGTCCCTCAATGTTTGCTTCCCCTCTGGGAAGAGCAGTGGTAAATCTTGTTTTTATTCTCAATTTCCTCCTGGTGAACACAGGTTCTTTTTGGGTTTTAGTCTCTGAGCCAAGCCAATGCTCTCTTTTTAAAGAATACCTGCTCCTGGTGGCACCTTTCACCCACCCAGCTCCGGCGTTCTGGTATGTCATACTCGGAGACAAGATGCAAAGGCATCGCTCCCCTTTCTTTGTTGTTGAACATTGCTTTGACTGAGATTCACAGATTTTGAGTGATCCGTTTAAGATCACATCCCTAATTTAGTGGCAGATAAAAAGTCAACCATATGTTTCCTGAGGTTCTACACAGAGACATTTGTTCCCTGATACCACCTGGGGACACTGCATTAGGTTTGGGTCCTGCCTTTGCAATTGATTTCCTCCATTCCTGAGGCTCTCCTTGCCACACACCTTCTAGAAAATCAGGATTAAAATGTCAATTCAGCACACCCCAGAGAGATGCTTGGGAAAAAAAAAAAAATCAAATGACACCAAAGTATTCTGAAAAATAGAAAGCATTTTTTTTTTATTATGACACTTTTTTCATCTCCGACTTATCTTGTAACAGCCTCTTTTTAAAAACTAGTGATTTTTTTTTTATCTAGTTTTAAGAAAAGCTCCCAAGAAGAAACGGAGGCAGGAAGACACACGCAAAGTTCACTTCATAGATAGGTGTTTTTTTAATCTGATGGAAATGCCCAGGTTGTGAATATTTTTGACAACAAGTTGGTTCACATGACAGAGGATATTGCTGGGGAACAATATCCCTGGCATGGGGATCCCCCACATGGGAGGAGTTATCTCATGTGGATCATTAGTCACAACCGGCCTTTCCTACAATAAAATTAAATTTTAAAAAAAAATCACCCCACATTCAAGAGGTTCAGAAAACTCATTCACTTTTGAGCTGCTTTTAAGGTTGTGATACAACTTAACAGAAACAAAGGAAAGTGTACTGCCAGTCACAATCCCTATCCCAGAAATTAAGGGCCTGGGCATCTCTGATGACGTTTTGTTTTTTTCCTTCCATTTCAGTGTGTAGAAAATAACTTAAGTCAAAAGTAAAAATTCCTACGAATCATTCTGATGGGCGTGTGGAGCCAGGGACAATGCTAGAAGACCAAGCACAGGCTGTTCCAGATGACGTGCAAGGTACACGGACCTAGCAGTCCCAAGCCCTGCGTCCCTGTCCCCCACCCTCCCTGGACCAACATCAGCCTCACAGTAGTTGATGTTTTTCAATAAATATTTCTCTAGGCATTTAGAAGAGCCAGGATATGTGATCCATTTACTTGGAACTAGAGTTTTATGTAGTGTTTTATTATTTTTCCCTTGTAAGATTTTCCCCCCCAAAGAAAAGTACTCATTAATTTCAACCATGGCCCTTAGGTATGTTGAAATCTTCTACTCACATTGGCTGTCACATAATCTAAGTTCAAATACCAATCTTTTTCTAAGAGCAAATATTTGTGAGTACTAAAATTGAATTTGTTCCTCTCTGAGGCACCACTTGAACACCATCCTGCAGACTCTAGGAGCTTGGGAGAAGCTGTCACATAAAGAGGTTGAAACTTGGGGCTCCCTGATACAGTTCCTCCAAATGTGGTGCCATATTTAATACCTATAAATTGGGGTTTGTCTTACATGGGGGTATGTATCTAGCTGCTGCCTTGTAACACATGACAAGTACCTTGAAGGTAGATTTCAGATCAGTTCATTCCTAAAGCATCTGAGGAGCCTGGCATGATGCCTTTTACAGAGCAGGTAGGTACAGTAAATAACATGCTAACATATGGAAAGCTTACTCTGCACTGGGATAAGGGCTTTCCATGTTAGTTCATCTAATCGTCCCTACAACGTCAGTGATAGTCATCATTGTTATTTCCACTTTATAGATGAGGAACTGAGACTCAAGAATTTAAGTCAATGGCTCAAAAATCATATAGCTAATAAGTGGTAGATGGGAGGATAAACACCTTAGCAGCCAGACTCAAGCTTATAGAAAGCAAAGTTTATCTCAAAACTACTACACTATCCTGCCCACTATTCAACAGAAGACATCACCCCTTGGGTGAGACATTGTACTACCTTCCAAAAGTCAGCTTTTCTGGGAGGGCCTTGCAAAGCTGGTTTCTGTATAGATATCGATAAGTCAGGTTATGCTGCACTAACAAAAATGCCTGCAAAATCTCAGTGGCTTAACACGAAGGCTTACTTCTTATTCCCTTCTGCTGGGATGCCATCGGCCAGGTCTGGTTACACACCCCTGACCTTACCACTAGCGAATGTCGGGGACTACATGGAACTTTTGGTGAGCAGTGACTATAACTGCCACCAGGAATGTCCTTCTCAAGTCTTCAGGGACTTGGCAGAAAAAGTACTGTTCTGAAGGATGAGGTTCCAGTCCCTGGTCCTTCACAGACTCACACATGACTTGGGCAAATGACTCCTTTTCTGAGCTGCAGTTTTCTCATTTTTCAAATGATGTGATTGTACTACTGTCCTTCAAGGTCACTCCAGCATATGCTTGGATCTACAAATGAATGTCCCTTACAAAAGGCATGTACCAAGGCTACGCTGGCACACTCCAGAGGATGTAAAAACCTCTCTCCATATGAGGAAAGGCCGTTCCATGGCACAAGTCAAGCTCACCGTTTTGTTTGGATGGCGGGTTTGGGGAGGCTGTTTGCCAACCTAACGGAATGGGGTCAACGGTTCATGGCAACTCCCGGGTCTTTGGACATGTTGGGAGCTTTTTTGTTGGTTTTGACACCTAATAAAAAGCAATTTCCTCTTTTCAAAAGGCACATTTTTTTTTCTGTTTTGAAAAATTAGTGGTTTGGGGGTTTTGTTTGGTTCTGCTTTTAAAATTAAAAGGACATCTTTTAAGCCTGAATATATGGGTAATGGGAAGGATGAGTGGTTTAGCCCAGGTCACCCAACAAGAGCAGAATGAAGAAGAAAACCCACTGCCCTGGATGGCCCTTCTCCCCTGGGCAGGAAATATTTCTGTGATAAAAACTCTTGCCAACGGTCCACAATGAATGACTGTTAATAGGCCCCAAACATGGCTTTCATACTCGTTTGAACACACAAAGGAAAGGGGATGTGGCAGGGTAGATTTTGGCCCCAACTTAGCTCTAGGAAAGATGCCAGTTGAGACAACACTGAAACAAGCCAGGAGACAGCACTTCTCTGGCATTTTCTGGAAGTAATTTTACTTTTTCTAGAAATGGTAGCAGGGCAGGTAAAAGAGCAGTAACATATGGGCTGCCCCCCCACTTCCTTCAAAGTTAGCCTCAGCTACCTCTAGGCTGGAACACAACACGGACAGTGCACACCCACCATGGAGTGTCCACATACATATTCTCACCACTGCTCTATCACACTAGCCCTAAATGAAGTATCTGCACGACAGTGAGGCCAGCCTGCAAAGGGAAAAGGGAAATCGGCCCCAGACCTTGGCCTGGAACCATGAATAACCCCCAGGTGTGTTTAAAAACCACACTGCTTAATCTGCTTCCTTCTCTGTCACCCCAAGGAACCACTTGCCATCCAGCAGAGAGTAATTCCCAGAGCTTTGCGGGACAGCCAAGCAGACCCAGTCATACACTAGGGGCTCTGGCAATACCCTAAAAGTTTCACAACTTTTGGGATACTGCTTTCCACAAACATGCCCCTCAGGTTGCAGTAAGGAAAAGAACACCTTATCTTGCACCATTCTTGATGACTTGATTTGAAAGTACTTCCTCAAACACCCAGTATCTCATTGAGTGGTCAAGGATTATCATTCCCATTCTAAGATGGGAAAACACAGCTCAAAGTTTTGAGTGGTTTGCCCAACATCACAGGTACAGAGTGTTGCAGCCAGAACTTGAACTTGGATGTTCCAGTTTCATATCCAAGTTCCTCTACCGTTTGCTTGGCGTTCACAAAAGTTCTTGGTTGGGTGTCACCAACGTGATTTCCCTCTGCAGAGAGCATTAGGACCCCAAGACCTAAGTTGGCCCATTAAGTTCCATAAACAGAGGTCAGTATTTCTCATGTCAGGGAGAGGATTGCCAGGAAATGATTAGGAAAGTAAAGGAAACTGAAATCAGAACAATTCCTGACCCTAGGTCACATCTAGCCGTCAGACAGGAGGACGTTCAGACTGCTCAGTGACTCAAACTGAGTGGGAGGCCCCTGCTAATGCCCAGCCCTGAACAATCCCAGCTTGTTCAGGTTACCAGGGACCATTTGGCTGGGAGAAATCAAGGCTCCTAGCTATTGGTCAGACACTCAAGCCTCTTGTGGGCAACAGCCTGTTTTCCCAGGTCTCCATGTAACTAAGACCCCAGGGAGCACCTGCTCACAGGATGGCACTGGAGACACCTGCCCAAGAAGCTCCCACAGACTGTGGAGCCCAGGGGTCTTGGAGGTGCCCCTGGAGCTCCCCCCTCCCCCACAAAGGCCCACTGACCTCAACAGGTAACAGCTAGGATGGAGAGCAGACACCCACTTCAACTGTTTTTGCATAGAAGAAAAGATCCACTTGAAAAAACAGGCAGTTCCACTAGCTGAATATCATGTGGACTCTGATCATCAGGAAAACACAAAGTCACAAAGCAAGCTCAACTGGAAGAGCACAAAGAACCTTCCTTTTGCCTGAAGCTTCAGTGTTCTCAAGGACACACACAGCATCATCTCATCTAATCCCACAACCCTCCGGGGAGTGCAGAAATAATTATCCCCACTTGGGGAATAATTATCCCCAAGGAAGTAAGTCCTAGAAAGGTAGATTTGCCCCTGGTTGCACAGCTACCTGGTAACAGAGCTGGAGCTAGGACTTGGTCTTTGGACTCCCCCCACCCCTTGCTTCCTTCCCCTCCACTCATTCAGTGTTCACTCAGCCATTCAGCAAGCAGCTGCTGGAATAGATCTTCATCAGTACAGACACCCATTCCCCCCCACCCCAGGCTCAGCTTCCCAGCAGACCGGGAGTTATCTCTTTTCTGCTTTGCAATTAGTTGGGGATTGAGAATGTTTAATTACAGGATTGCTCTTAATGCTCTTCGTGCCAACTCTGTTCCCCTCCCCCATTCAATCTTTTTCTGAAAAGGTCTTGAGATTCAGAAAATCTTTTACCAAGATAAAAACAGGAGCTAGTGACCAAAGGATAAATCTAATACAGAACCATGATTTCTTTTTTTTCCCTTGTGGTATGATTTAGAATAGATTCAGCCTTTCCATGGTCTACTTTCAGTTATAAATTGAGGCAAACATAGCTCCAAGAACTCATTATCAATGAGAAAACCATCCAGTCTTTTCCAGTAAAGCTGCACTAGCTGTTAAAATACTTACGTATGTCCCTCAGTTAGGTTTTTAAAAGCCTAATGAAAGAACCACTTCTCTGGTGACCCTTTCCCAAACTTCCTCCCAGAGCCACCCACACTCACTGTGATCCAGCAACCAAAAGATCAGCACCTGGGCCAGCCCTTAGACACCTGCTCCAACACAAGGCCACATCCCTTCTGATTGGTTGAAGCTTGGACATAGGGAAGGAATACAGAAAGTCGAGTCTAAGAGGAAGATGCATGCAACTCTGAGCCAAACCACAGCTCTTCAAGGCTCAGCAGGGTCATCACTAAATTGTTGCATTTCAGCCAAATTCTGGATCATAAAGTAATTTCCACTAAATCACAGAAGCTCTTCTAGAAAGATCACTTACCCCATTCAGAAGCATGCAGCTTCTATTTCCTGTTTGGTTTTGCACTTCTCTGCCTTTTGGGGTCCTCTCAGCCTGGCTTCCCGGCCCTGGCTGTTGCCAGGCCCATCCCCACACAGCCCACCCTAGCTGGGGTCCTTCTCAGATCTGTCGTGTCCTCCCTTTTCTCCTCTGCCCTCCCACATCCTTCAAGTTAAAGCTCATGTCCATCTTCTCCAAGCAGCTTTGCCTAACCTCCCAAGCACCTAGTGCTTCTCTCTTGAGCTCCTCCAGCACCTACAGTGCGGGCGATACAATCTTACACTGCCTTGTATTGCTTCTCTTTCACTTCATGCAAGCTGATCACTTCTCAGTTACACCAAAAGGTCAAGAGCCAGTTTTTAACCTTCTCTCACACCCCCAGAGCACTGGTATAAAGCAGACACGTTAGAGATGTCGTGGGAGCTGCTCATCCACTAGAACGGTGCTCACGTCTGGCTTTGTCAGTCAGCAGAGGTCCCTGCCCGAAATACTTCCACAAGCCCATCTGGGATCCATTTTAGAAAACACAGTGGGCACTTTCCACATCTGAGAGCATACTCACGCATGTAGCTACTGTCATTCCAACCCCAAAAACTACTAGAAGATCCTGAAACCTCCTTCGAAACTGGATAGTGATTAACTATTACAGAAACCAGGAGCTCTCTTGACAGCCTTTGCCCAAAATAAAATATGTGCATAAACTTATTGACCATGAGAAACTAAGACCTGCCTTTTCTCTTCCCGACAAGAGAATTAGTACCTCATTCCCACCTTCCCATCAAGAAAGGGGGAAAAAGATATTGGGAGCCGACTTTTTAAGCTATAGATTCTCAAAAGAGAAAAAAATCTCCTCTGAAGAAACTGAGACTGAAGACCGTCCATGCGTCTTATCTTTGGAAAAGGCTTGTGTTCGCTTTCCACAAGCCCAACTGCATCTGAGATGATGAAAAGGATGATCACCCAGATTAAGTTCGATAGTCTCAAAATATCAATTAAGGGTCAACCTTTGAGAAAATTATAAAATGAAAGGCGAGGGGAGAAAGAGTTAGAGGTCAATGCTGTCACATTAAAATATCCTTTTAGAAATAGAGGAACCTACCAGGAGATAGGCCCTCCCACCTTGGTGAGCTGCAACGGAATCACCTGAAGAGCTTGTTAAAAGGCAGACACCCAGGCCCCGGCCCAGCGTTTCCAACTCAACACGTCTTGAACTTCCGAAGTCTCCAAATCACCACTCTTTGAGAAATCCTACACTAGAAAAGGGAAAAATAAGACAGGGAGGCTTAGTGTTTCAGAAAGTAGAAAAAGTTAGGAGAATCCCAAATAGAGAATTTAGGAATCCAAGCTACCTGCAGAGAGGTATTAATAAAATAATTCACATATTCCTGTATATACAGGGCTGGTTTGCAGCTTGCATGACTATGACAGTGGTTTATATCTAGTATTTGTTCTCATTGGTTGAAGCCTGAGCCATGCCAGTTGTTAAACATCATGCATGTCCCCATTGCAAGGATACAGTAAAAGCTGAACACCAGCCATAGGCGGGACATCTAAAAATATTTAGGGACTCAAAATTGTAACACTGACAGGGTACGTGAACATGCAGCTGTTAGGAAGCAACCTAAATGTTTGAAGGTGGTTTTGTTTGTTATTCTTTCTTTAAAGTATTTGATAATTTATGGCAAATAGAAGCAAGCCACATATATGAAGATGTTTCTGTCCACAAAGCGGGAGTGAACCCAGTGGCCTATTGGCGGCTTCCTTGTGTTCTCTGGGTTCTAATGAAGCCAGCCACAGGGCTGAGGCTGCCTCACTCAGGAATCAGAAATTGTGCCCTGCCCACCACCTGGACCCTCCTCAGGGTGAGGTGGCTGTCCAAGAGCCCATCCCTCCCCTCCTCACGCTCTTGACCGATTTCCTCTCATCCTGCTCTTCTGCCCCTACTTTGATCTGCCCCCCCAATCACCATGGGTCTGTTTATCTAAACATTATTGGGCTTTGGAAAATTACACTACAGAAGCCAAATAGATAAACAAACTCTGATCTTAGACCTCAACTAGATCAAGCTTATTAGTCCCACGGGGATGTTTATCTTGGAGAAGTGCAACTTCAGATCTGGAATCGTTTTGTGGGGAGGTTGCCAGATCAGTCCATGGTAAGATCTGTGGGGGAAGAGGGCAAATGGGGACAGTGCTAATCCCAGGGTTGAGGCTCAAGAGGTCCCATAAAGAGCATCTCTTACCGGCCTGGGTTCTGGGCCAACTGAGAAATGAGACCAAAACCTGTCTTTAATGGGAGACTAAGTTATCACCCTTCATTACTGATAAAAGTGATAGCAGAGAATGTGGCTTATATATGGAACAAATGGACTTCTTAGTCTTATATCCCAGAATTTTCCAGAATTGACCAGGCAGTTGTAAAAAGACACTCTCCCCATTTTAATACCAAAAGTTCCACATCCCAAGAAACCCCTCAGTCCTGGGCAAAGCTTGATGATGAGCCACCCAGCTGGACCAGGGCGGATGGCCCCCGACGGCATGGCAAAGAAGAGCAGATTGCACTTCTTGTGGGCAGCTCCCTTCTCAAGAGGAAGAGAGTGGAAGGCCCCAGCCATGTGCCCAATTTCTCCTTCCAAACTCACCAAGTCAAGTCACTAGAGGACAAGACTGTTAAGCTGGTGAATCCCTATTAGCAAAAGGAAACATCTAAAATGGGGGGAAAACATTCCTTTCCAACATCAAACATGATCAGTGTAACCAGGTCAAATGAACCCTTGATGATCCAACAGGAATTAATTGCAAGTCTGAACTATAGATTAATTTTAAAAGATACATGATTTCTTGAGTTTCATGTACTAATTCAAACTATGCTTTAAAAGTACTAATAGTACTGTATTAGGAAAGTAGGCATGATATAATAGTGGCCTGTGGTTGGATTAGGCCACGTGATTAGTTCCTGTTATTGACTTGTGAGCACAAGTTATATGTGTAACTTTATGTCCAAGGATTTAATTTCCAGTGTGTGGCCATTCAGTGCACTTTTTCCACCCTAGTTACCACAAATGTTCCAGATCGTGATTGCTCTAAGTGAAGGCAACAATGACATGGGGACAGTATCTCCAGTCAATCTGCAATGGATGTGTGGCGTGAGAGAGAAATAAACATCTGTACTTTTACACAACCCAAACTTGGAGGTAATTATTACATCACAACCAAATCTGTTCTGACTGATACCATGTGTCATAGCAACTACTGAAAACATGAATAGAAAAAAGATTGGAAGGAAATGTTAATAGTGATTGCCTCTCAGATACAGGGTTTTAGGAACTTTAATTTCTGACCCTGTATACTTTTTCGTACTTCTAAGTTTGTTTTATTGAGGGTGTTTTAAGTGCCTCATTGGAAAAAAATTAAACAAAAACAGATGCCTTTAGACCACCTGCTTTGAAAAAATAAAGAAAATGTTTTTAAAGTATCAGTTGCTTATATGCAAACTATGTATCATGACACCAGTTTAAATCTCAGTTTTAAAACAGTTTTATTTAAATTAGGTTAAAATTCTGCTCTCTGTCACACATGAGGAAATACTTTCCAGAAACCTTCCTGAGGTAGCCATAAAATTTTTGGTTGCTAAGAAGTGCTAAAGCTATTTAACTTAATTAAGCACGAGGTCTAAAGTATTTCCATCAATTCCCAACCTGAATAATTTAGAGCGTTTTACTTTTCTTTTTAAAAGTCACCATGAAATCTACCTTTCAAAAGATTAAGATGAAGTGTATGTTTCTCATAATTAGACACATTCTATCCACTATTCTTATTCTTCCTCTTCTGTGATATGTATATGGAAAGACAGGTGGAGAAAGAGGTCATTGAAAAGCAGAAACTACCAGTATTGGTCAGTTATCCCAGGAGCAGACTGTTCAAAATGTGACCAGAGTCATTACAAAGATTGAATTAAATGCAAAGCCAGAATTAAGACAAATACCTTCACAAGAACCCATAGAATGCCTTCTACAACTCACCTCTGGGTATAACTCAACATTGTACACTTTTCTAACTCAAGAGCATGGGGCTTCCAATGTTCCTTGGCAACTGATAATTGTCAATCAGTTCTCTGTGTCAGATTCTCCACCTTTGCTCTTTCAAACCTGCTTCATCTACTCAATCCTTGGATCCTACCATTTCTTCCTAAAAGTTGAAGGCAGCTTGTACTTCTAAAAGAAGAGAATCAGGTAGAGTTGCAGAGCAGAGGTTGTGTAGCAGATTATTAAAAATATGTATCAGAGAAAAGCTTTGGTGAGGAAGTGCCAATTCACGTTCAATAAACAACGGTGATGAGTTGGGAGCACAAGCTTTAGAATTCAGAGACCTGAACTCAAATTCTGGCTCTACAGCTATCTAGAAACAGAACTTTATGTTAGTCCACCACACTGAGCTTCATTTTTTTTAATTTGTAAAAACAACCAGCCAGGTGTGGCAATGTGTGACTGTAGTCCCAGCTGCTCAGGAAGCTGAGACAAGAAGATTGCTTGAGCCAGGAGTTCAAGGCTGCAGTGAGCTGTGATCTTGCCACTGCATTCCAGCCTGGGCAACAGAGCAAGACCCTATTTCTAAAAAAATAAAGTAAAACTCAGTACCTACCATATTGACAAACTAGAAAGATTAAATGCAATTAGCATATATAAAATGCTTAACATGGTACCTGGAACAAAGTGCTTAATACGAGTTAGCTGCTGTTATATATCTGTTTAAAAGCTGTTCTAAGACATGAGGCTTAAATATATGTGTCATTAAAACATCTGCAAGTATAGCTATTGATATGTTGAATACATTAGATTTTTAAGGAGGAAAAAGTTTTCCACTTCTCAAATATTTCTATGCCTATGTTCTTCCAAGTTCCACAATTATGTCTAAGCTAACCACCACTTCTGGGTAGCAAAATCCAAAACTACGGTTGTTCCATTTACTTCCTTTATTTCTTTTTCTTTGAGGGTGGGGTTTGGTGGTGGTGGTTGTTGATATAGTGAAAACACCACACTTCTTTAAAGATTAAACATGAAATCCAGAAATAACCAAGTGAAAACAACCTCCCAGAGTACTTGAGTGAGCCTGAGAGCAGTTTTTCTGCTTGGATGTCTTAAAAGCTTTCTTTTTTCAGTCTTTTTTTCATATTATTTAGCAAATTCATTCGTCATGGAGAATCTGGATAAAAAACTAACTCTGCAGACTAGCCCCCTTTAAGTGTCAAAATTCTGCCTGAATAATTTGGAAAGTAACTAGCTTCGACTGAATCCAAATTGCATTCATACCATTTATTTCAACACACTTTTTTAATTGAGCACTCAAGGTTATCTAAGCAGACGAGTAGACAACCTAACTCCACAGAAGATTTATGAATTTTTGGCCTTCCTGATATAGTAATATATTAATAGCTCCCCTTAGCTAGTTTATGCAGAGTAAATTCAGACAAATTATTTGAGTAGTCCACTACTCAGTTACCTGGCAGATTAAAGGGTAAGTGTCCACAGGATGGGGTGAGGGAGAGAGAGAAAGATTCTGGGAACATGGAGTACCTGCCAGGTGATGGAGTTATCAATATATGATCCTGCTTGAGCAGGAAGTCTTACTGATCAAAGGCCCCAGACAGGAGTGGAGGGGCAAGGTGTTGGAGACTAGCTTTCCTACTTCATAGTTAGATGTACCAGTACCACATGGCCATACTCATTCAAGAAGATTCTCCCTGCAGCCTCCCTCTTCCTCTCTCCTACTTAGAAATTAATGGAATGTCAAAGCCACAAGATGCCTCAGAAATAACCATAAAGGATGCCATTATCACTAACTGTAGTCATAGTATTTTAATTCAGACAGCATAATTTAACAGGTGACATAATTTGACTCATCAGGTGAGTTCTGGAGATAATGTCCCTGACAGCCAGTCACAGCCTCTGCACAGCGTGTTACGGCACTATTGCATGGTTGTGACCTAATTCAGCTAAGAGCAAAGCAGCTTTTGGCTTTATGTAGCCCATATGACTACATCACAGGTATATCATAATTTCTAGGAGTCATTAAATATTGAAAGGATCTCATACGTCCATAAGCATCTTGGAGCCCAGGCTAAATGCCATTTACTAGTCTGTCATTTTATAGATGAAGCAAATGTGCTAATAAAACCATGTTCCTAGGCTCCTCATCAGGTGCTCTGTGCTATGTCACATCCATGCACGAAAGAACGGACACTCTGACGCAGCAGCTGATTTCAAATGGACATACCTAGGTCTTCCGGCATTCAATCAATCCTTGCAGCATTTGTTAGATAGCAAAATAACCCTATAGAAACATCTCCAGAGAAGGCTTGGAATTATGTCAGAAAATTCTAGAGAAACAGACTTAAAAGTATACCTCACCTTCCACTGACCTGACCCCTACTAGGGACAGGAACCCCAGAATGCTGCTTTGCTAAGCCTAACAGCATGCTGGCTGGGGTGCCTACAAATGTTCAAGTGTCTCCCAGTCACCTCTAATTTTCAGTGACCTTGCCCTGGTTGTAACGATTCTCAAAGGACCAATACCCCAACACCCAACCAAGGCTACAGGAAGCAGTTGGCCCCATCCAAAGAGACTTTCTAACAGCTCATTAACCCTTCCATATCAGTCCAGGGCAATCTGGGCTCACCCAAAGTGAGATATAGGAGTGGAAGGGGAATACTTCATATTTCAGCTTCATTACTTTCATCCTTTATATAAACTCTCAAAGCCTAGCAGACTCCTCAGCAGAAAGTCACTTAAAGATAATGCAAATGTCTATGCAAAGGGGTTCTTTTGTTTGTGGGGGAAGGGACTTGCTTTCTGTATTTGTAGGGACTTTCTGGGGTTTTTTTTTTCCTGATGGGTAGAGAGAGACGGAAGCAAGGAAGAAATAGGGGAAAGGTCTTAAAGGAGCCCAGAAACACAGACAGTTTGTGCCTTAAGATAAACAGGAATCAACTTGTATAACATTTGTAAACAGTGAACCAGGCAGGAGTCAGTCTGTGTCCATGATGATGATGAAATGAGGTGTTAATTTTGGCCTTGGCCCTACATATTGAGAAGTAATGCTTAAATCTGCCACTTTTCTTACCTTAAAGAAGTTTCACCAGATCTGCTCAGAGATCACAATGGAAAGCGAGACACCCATGCTGTCTACATCACCCATGTGGGAGAAATGAGATATTTGTTCCTTTCTTGACCTTACAGCCAACCACCCACCAGAGAAACATTGTAATTCCTCATTATAAAATCACAAAGGTGAAGGATGAGCAGGAAGGGCAGAAAGGAACCAAGAGAGGAGACAGGAGCACGTGCCAAACAGGGATTTCATCTGCTGCTCAATGTGCCCCAAAGTGTGGGTAGAAAGACCGAAAATAAATACGTCAAAATATTGGTACCATTGCCCCTTGGTGTGTGCAGGGGATTGGTTTTAGGACCTCCCACGGATACCGAAATCCACTGATGCTCAAGTCCACAACATAAAATGGTGTAAATGTTTACATATAACCTATACATCTTCCTGTGTACTTTAGGTCATCTCTGGATAACTTACAATACCTAACATAAATGCTAACTAGTTGTTATGCTGTCATACTGTATGGTTTTTATATTTCTATTATTTTATACAAATAGTTATAGTCTATTTCTACTATTGTGTTATTTGTTTTGGTTTTTAAATATTTCCCGTCCATGGTTTGTTAAGCTTGCAGATGTGGAACCCACAGATACAGAGGGCTGACTACAGTTGTTACCATTATGTAGAATTATGAGCAATCATTTTTCTACTTTATATTTTTACTTCCCAAATGCTTTATAATGCATATTTTATGCCTTGAGTATTTTTAACAAGTTGGTTTAAGTTTCATTGCACTCAAGGCAACTGGTTAACTATTTGTACTCGAAGACAACTTGACAGTCACTTAGCCCAATTTGCCACAGACAGCAGCATCCCCGATAGGCCAGACCCCCAGGACCCCGACGGAAGAGACCCGGAGTTTCAACGTACAGAGGACAAGCCCCGCCTGCTCTCTCCATGACTGCCTCCGATGTCTGAAAATAGCTTTCATTTGGGTCCTAAGACTTGTCTCCAAGTTCAACATCCTTAGTTTTTTCAGCAGTTTATTAAATGGCTTCTTACAACCCTAGTTACACTGAGATTTACAAACGTCCTTCATAAAACATGGCACCCACAAGTGGACAAAGTATCCAAGTTGCGGTCAGACCAGGACAGAGTATATTGCCCTTGACTTAACATTCATTGAATGTATCTTTTTTTTCCTCCTCTCCTCCCCCTTCACTCCACACCTTCTGTCAATATCTCTTCCTCCATGTCTCTCCCCACATCTGTTAGAAAATACTGCCTTTGATGGAAGCAGACTTCCTCATAGAGGCGTCCTATATTCCTATAAGTTCAAACAATGTTTAAAAATAAGAGGAATGTATAAAGAAGGCACTGAGCCCACCACACTGTGAAGGCAGCATGAGAGAAAGCTTCACGTTCCCATCCCAAACCCACCCTGGGACCGACCCTCTTCCTGTATGCAGATGCCCTTCTTACATACCGTAGCTGCTCAAGCCTCTCCTTGCTGCAGAACTCATGTTCACTTCTGTTTAAGACAGACACACATACCCTCATCCTCTCTTCTCAACATCTAGCCAGGAAAGCAGTTCTTGGTGTTTGGCTCCATTTTCCAAGGTGATAGCTTTTATTTGATCCACCCCAACTCCTACCAACGTGTCTGTATTTTTCTACATTCTAATCCAAGAGTATTTGCATTTCAACAGAAAACAATACCTTTATCCACAAGTCACACAGACCTAGACAAACTGCCAAGGTGAAAAAAAAAAGGGAGTGTTATAATCTTGTTATCAATGAAAGAAGTTAGATGATGAGAATTTTAGGAATGTTGCCAGAGTTTAACCCACTCGAGTGGCAGAGACCAATGGCTGTCAACTCCCCATGGCATTGCCCTGCCCCTCTGGGTCAGTCACTGGGGCCCCAGATCCTTCATTCTCTCCCATCCCTTAGTAGTAGTCCCTTTCTCCAAAAGCAGTAATAGCCAAGGAGCTTCATTACCTTCCCTCCTTCCAAATCCAAGCCTGCTCTCAAATTTTTCCATACACGTGTTAAGTACTAAGATATTATCTGTCCAATGGGTTATATATAAAAGACATTGAAGTGATAAATAATGCAACTCTGAAGTCTATTTTGAATGTCTGGCACAAGCGAGAATTCCTCTGAATCACACCATGTTTTTCTCCTTTCCTTAAAACTCATTTTGCCTGATACCTACTAAGAATTTAGAGCAAAGTTGTGAATTTTAGGAGAACAGTCTCCCTTCTTCACTCCCTGTGGCCCAAGTGCCTAACACACATTGGCAAGCACATAGGATCTCAATAAATACTTTGAATTAATGAACACCAATAGGCAACCACCTTTTGAAATGTTCTACTGATATGAAATTCCAAAGCCTTCCTGAACCTCCCAGGAAGGTGAAAGCTGAGCTAGGGAAAAGCCCCTGTAGATCTATGCCCCAAATTTACACCATTGACAAAAGAAAGGAAAGGTTAGAAAATTCTCATAAACTTTGGGATTCATTCAGTCAACAAGCATGGATTGAAAGCCTACTTTGAGGCAGGCACTGTGAGACAGGCCAAATACTAGGATGGGTAAGATATTGCCCCTACTCGCAAGCAGCTCCCAATCTACTCTGCAATACAGACACACTAGATGATACTTGTGTCAAAATTAAGCTGAACTCCCCCCTGCCCCATTCCACCGAAGGGGCATTTTGAAACTATGAGCAGTCTGATTAACCCACTACCAGCTGGCCACAGTTTAAGGGCACGTGTCCCCACTGCTTAACACTAACGGTGGGTGTTATTGTTCTGCAACAGGCTGGGTCAAATCATGCCAGAAGGATTAGACATTCCTCAAATAAGACTCAGTTGTGTTGCCTGCCACGGTAAAGTGAGCTTGGTTTTAAAGTGGTGGAGAGATTACACTGAAATTGGAGCATCCACCTCCACCCTTATTTTGGTAATTCTTTTGAGGTCTGTTTCTCCTCCAATAAAAAAGATTTCTGCAAAGCTTTTCAGTCAAATCCTTAAGACCCATTAGTTCCATGGCTCTCCCCCAACCCATATCTCAGAGCACAGCGCATGCCCCTCTTCCCCGGTTGACTCCAAAACCCACCCTTACCTGTGAGAGGAGTTACCTCTGACAACTTGCCTTGTCTAAAGCTTACCCTTCCCCATCATAACTTCCCTTTACCACCCTCTGCAATGGGGAACGCACACTTTCCTGTTCCCTGAGTACTAGAGCTGGAATATCCTCCCAGCTTTCCACTGTTAGTGTAAAAGTCCCTCCCCGCCTGGCCCCTACGCTATCTGGCTCAACCACTCTCTATTATTTATGCCTTGACCCCTATGCTCAGACATTGTCAGCTGCAGTGTGGACAGTTGATCTTGGGACGATGAGATCAGGGTGCTGGGAGGGCTGTCCCCAGGGTGATGGCAGTGCTTACGGTGAGGAAAGAGCTTGTGAGCCAGTTACCAAAGTCATTTTGATTTTCAAAGGCCCTCTCCCATTCTGAGTGTTTTATGTAACATTCTATTCTTATTTCATAAACACATTTCCTCCTATCATTTTAAATTTTTATTACACCCCCTCCATTGTCTTTCTTCCATTCATTATCTGTCAAGGTCTCCATCTTTTTAGCATGCCTCCAATTTTGGCGATTCTTGGCTTCTCCTACCTGCTAATTGGACACTCAACATTAAAGGCTCCTCGTGCACAGGCAGAGTTCATTGCCCCATGAGTTTCTCCAGAGTTTGAAGGGGAATCCAACTCTTC
Organism: Lepilemur ruficaudatus; assembly: GCA_963574885.1. NCBI lineage: Eukaryota > Metazoa > Chordata > Mammalia > Primates > Lepilemuridae > Lepilemur > Lepilemur ruficaudatus. The sequence continues at coordinate 18,103 of CAUYRT010032051.1, read as the reverse complement.
TGTCAGGTCTCGTGTCCTAGGCAGGCCAACTTCCCCAGAACACGGCCACATCTCACCTCACCTGGCTGCCTGTGTGGAGTGGGCCCAGCAGCTGAGAGGGCCAAGGGAACCTCAGAGTGCAGCGTGCAAAGTGTCACTAAGTCCCCCTGCTTTCAGCACATCACCTGAGCACCAGAATTCCAGGCACCTGGGGGGCAGTGGCAGGCAGAGGGGCAGTTGCCTGGTTGCCCAAGACAGGAGAGAACACATGGGTGTTTAACAGCTCCTTATACAGACTCTCCACCAGCCTGTCTGCTTCTGCCCCTTCCTTGGGCCTCCACCTTCAGAGCCCCGGTGCCCGATTCCTAAGCCTTTCAGGGTTTATACAAGAACGGGCTTGTTCCTTATTGATTTTACCACCACACCCCCTACACACAGTTGTGCATTAGCTTTCTCTAAAGGAGGAAGAGGACATGAGGGAACGAGAGGAGAACAGAGAGAAAGAACGGAGAAAGAGGGAGGGAGGATTAATTGAACATCTATTGTGCACCAGACTGTGTTGGGCCCTTCATGTAAAGAAACATTGTAATCCCAAGGCTGCTGGGACCAGGAACTGTTGAGATTGTCACATAGTCCCAATTCACGTAAGCATACAGATTCACACGTACTGCACGTTCTTCTCCGCAAGACTTTTACCGGGACACCCTGGAAGGGTCTGATAAGGCCCCTTGCAAAAGTAGCTCAACTGCAGAATCTTAACTTCCCCACAAAAGCCAGGACAGCTGGAGACGAGGGATGAACAGTTCAAAGCAGGGGTCGTCAACCTATGGTGAGCTGTGTAATTGTTTCATTATATATCACAATGTAAAAAAAAAAACATTGTAATCCCAACAGACACCTCTGAGGTGGTTACAGTATCATTGCTCACATTGTACAGTCCAGGCAATGCTGCTCAGATACTTGTTAGCTTGTCCAAGGTCACATAAATTGCAAATGCCTGCATCTGCACTCAGGGCTCTGCACCTCCCAGGACCCCCCCGCTTCCCCTAATAGTGTCTGGGGACCACTGGCCACCTCTTAAGTCACAGGACGCTGGCAACCTACACACTCCCTTCACGCTAGATCAGTCACACCTGGGTTTGGCTCTAGAAGCCCTTCCATCTCCCAGGTGCCCCCCAAGCTCCTCGGGCCTTCTCAGTCAGTGGGCAGAGTATTTTATGTTCTCACTGGAAGGGGACCAAGGCGCTGTGTTCTCAGCTGCTTGGGCTGAGATCTGACGCTCAGACCCAGCCACTGACGTCACTCGGCGTGTCCTCCGCTTCCACAGGGCCGTTTATGCTGGCACAGCCTGAGCGTGAGGCTGGCGGGAGAGGACCAGCCCAAACAGGATTAATAACAGGCAGCTGCTCTTTAAAAGCCTCCTTGACAATGTAAAGAAACTAAGTCAGCTGTTCTTGGAAAGGATGTTTGAACGACTGTGTCCGGAGCCTCCTCTCTTCCTATTGCCACTCTCCCCCTTTCCTCCCCACAGCTCACAGGAAGGCTTCCTGGGCTCTTTTCAGCATAAATGGAGGCTAACCCGACAGGCTACGGTCAGACACTGAGCAGCGTGAGTTAGGGTCCTGGGACCGAGTTGCACCTAGGGTGGGATACTTAAGCAGGTGCTCTCTGGGTCCCAGCCCTGCTGCAGAGTTGCTAAAATGTTTGGGGGGTGGGAAGAGGACATGGAAGGTATGGGCAGGGATTAGCCCCTTTGTGGACTTGCCTAAAAGCCACACTGGGTGGCACAGTAGAGGCTATCCAGCGGGAGGCAAACAGTAACCTTCAGGGGCTAGGAAAAAACCAAGGCCTTGAGCCTCATACACACTGGGTAACACGTTAGATCTTTCATGATTCCCACACTTAACCAAGTTCTGTCCACTATGTCTTCCCCTCAAGCTATTCTGAATCCTTCCCGTCAGCAAGGCAAGTTCTTGCCTCCTCTGTGGGCCTTCCTGGCCAACCCCTCCCAGACACCTCTGGTACCTTTTAGCATTTTCTGTCCACCCTTAATCATATGGGTTGAGAACAATCTCATTTACATTGGCGTATGATCCCTATAAAAGGCCCTGGAAGGAAATGTCTTCGTGGCCAAACGAAACTCTCACCAGGAAGAGCTGGCATTCTCTCCTTCCCGATGAGATTTCTGTAACTCACCACGTTCCTTTGCCTACAAGAAACTCCAAACACAAGGAGGGTTTAATTCAGGTTAGGAGTTCAGGAAAAGTCTCTCCTCTACAAGGAAGTTATTTTTAAGCTGAGACCCCAAAGATGATGAAGCAATACTAAGATAAAGATTGGAGGGAGCATCATTACATTCTAAGAAGCAGCAAGTGCTATGGTCCCAAGACAAAAGAGAACTGAATGCCCGGTGGTGTGCTGAGAACTGCTTAGTTTTACATGTAGGCATGACATGAGCCAGTTTACATTTTAAGATGATTTCCCCAACAGCTCTGTGGAGAGCCCAACTAGAGAGAGATAGGAGAACAGGCAGACCATTGCAAATTGCCAGTTACAAGATGATGATGGCAGCCTAGCCTAGACCCATCAGTGGGCACAAAGGAGGTGGACAGCCTTGAGACGTATTTTGGAGACAGAATCAACAGAACATTTGGGTTGTGTGAGATACCATGAGGAACGGCTTCAGAGCCCAGCAGAACTGGGGCTGAGGACTGGCTCTGCCACTGAACAGCCAGCTGAGCTGGAACGTGCTACTTACGCCCTCCAAGCCACAGACCCCTCACCTGTACCTGGGAGTAACAACTCCTACCTAGAAGGCCTGACTCGAGTATTAAAAACGGGAAGTGTTACATGAGATCTGGTGCACAGCAGACCCTTAACAAAGCCGTAGAAGGTCTGTAGAGGCTGCAGACTGGCCTGCAGCAGCCCAGGGTCAGAGACTGCAGGGCCGCTGACAACTGTCCTTGTAAACGGAAAGCGGGAGCCTCGGTGGAGCCACCCCACGAGCTCGCTTTTTCTTGTCATCCCTTTCCTCCCAAAGTTCCTTTTCTTAGAAATTCTATAGGAAATCACACTTTCAGACCCCAGAGGAGGACAAGCTCTGGTCCTCAGAGAGCACTTGAAGGGGAAAAGACAAGATAACTTCAGGAGGGAAAACGTGCTGCCGTGGGAGGCAGGGGCGGCAGAAGCAAAATAAAGACACTCAACGTACACTTTCCAGTGGCCTCTTTCTGCCAACCTCGCTTCTCTCTCACACACACACACGTCCTCCTCTCATTTCCTTTTCCCTCCTGTGTCCGGGCCCCTCCACTTCTCCTTTACAGTTGTGGTCTGAGACCTCCTGTCCCCAGCACTGGGACTCAGGACCTAGAAAGCCCTCCTCCGTCTGCTCCCCACCCCTCTCTCATCAGCTCACAGCCAAGGCCAGCGAGTTAGGGGAGGAGGAGGAGAGCGCCTCTAAACTAACTCGCATTCTCTCTCTCTACCGGGAACTTAAGAAGTTCAATTTCACCGGTTTTCCCAGCAAATTTTCTGCCAGCCTAGAGCCATGTGCTTCAGGAGGCAGCAGCTTCAGCGCACCAGACTGAAGTAGTTACATAACGCCCAGCCAAGCTCCCAGAAGCCTCACAAAGCCGTGCTTCCAAAATAAGCCTGGTGAATGAGCCCGAAGAATACGTGAAACCGTATCGGGCCTGCGGTGGCCAGAGACGCATACAGAACGGGGAGAGGCACTCACCAGACCAGGCTGCGGACACTTGATACCTTCTCACCATCGCAGGCAGATTAGAAAGGGATTAAGATTAAGTAGACGGGGGCAACTCCAGTGCACAAGGTTAGACTGTGACCGGGCAAGAGGAGAGCAGTCTCACCAGGGCTGAGCCCTACAGCCGGAGCTGCGCTGTGAACATACTGAACCCGAACCAGGGCCAGGGACCTGTGTTATATGCTTCACCTGCGTCACGCACTTCACCTGCGTCACGCACTGCACTGTGTCATGCACTTCACCTGCATCATGCACTTCACCTGCTCCACTCTTATTTATGCCCCCACAACCCTACCCCACAACCCCATCATCATTTCTTCCTGGTAGATGGAGACACTGAGGCTCAGAGCTTCTCAACAGCCAGCCCAGTCCACGTAGTCGGTCAGTGCTATGCCAGGATTCAACCGTCGTCTGACTCAAGGCGTGGCTACCAGCTGTCATTAAGGCAGACGTTGTACATGCAAGCCGGGCTGGGGGTGCTGGACTCCAGAAGGTAGGCAAGGGGGTGCTCTGCAGAGAGTCGCTCCCATGAAGACAGTCTTTGGATTCATCTCTGTTTCAAGTTCTCCGTGGCACTGATTTTAAAATCAACTGATTCTAGTCCCAACTCTGATTCAACAGCTCAGAGATCAGAGAAGGCAGAGGAGAAGCTGTGAGTAGAGTGGGAGCCGGTGCAGCCGGGCGTCCCTCCTGCGGCCACCCTCGGCTCCCCCCGCTGAGCTGCGGGCATTGCTTTTAGTCCCTGGTGGACTCCAAACCTGGCTCCTCACACTTCAGCTCCCTGTCCCACCAGCCCCCAACTCTTGCAACTGCCAAGAAGACGGAGGCTCTGGGACAGGACCTCCCTCGGGTCTGGGGCCCTTTCCCCACAGCCCACAGACATCCTCCTAAGGCCGCCCCTGGCTCTCCTGCGCCAGCCTCAGTGGGATGGACGCCCCTTCCCTCATCCAGGCAGCGTCACCAGAAATGCGCTCCTTTTGCCTCTCTAGCGTTTAATTCTGCCTGACCGTCTCAGTCTCATGTTTTATTCAAAAACATTATTTAACATTCCAAGTGTCTGTTGACAGACGAATGGATAAACAAAATGGGACCTATACATGCAGTGGAATATTATTCAGCCTTAAAAAGGAAGGAAATCCTGACAAATGACAGCACGCATGAACCTTGAGGACACAATGCTACCTGAAACAAGCAAGTGGCAAAAAGACAGATACTGATTTGTCCTACTCACTTATGTTCGGTCCCCAGAGGAGGCGGCTGCATAGAAGGTAGAACGGGGTTGCCCAGGCTTGGGGAGGGGGAATGGGAGTTAGTGTTTCATGCGAACAGAATCTCAGTTTGAAAAGATGAAGAAGTTGGGGAGATGGATAGTGGTGACGGTTGTGCAACAATGTGAACGTTGTCACTGCCATGGAACTGAACACTTAAAAATGTAAATTTAATGTTACGTATATTTTACAATTTTAAAAACTTCATGTAAAAGTAAAAACTAGTTCCAAAAAATAAATCATTTAAAACCTCTCCCTAGGAAGTGTTCCCTGAACCCCCAGACTTCATGAAGCGTGTTTTCCGTGTTGCCATGAGCCCCCGGGGTTACCTCCCCGACATGACTTCCCGCACTCTCCAACCATCATTCATTTGGGTGACGCTCCATGGACTAGACCTTACACATCCCTGAGCTCTGACACGCAGCACAGCACTTGGCATGTGGCAGACACTCGATTAGTGTTTATTAAATGAATTACTGAGCCCCAAGCACTCGGTTCCTATCTCTCTTCCCACTAGTCCCTTCCCTCTGGTGAACGTCAGATTAAAAAGGAAAAAAATAAGCCAAGAGCAAGTGTGGTACCTGGTTTAGCACATTGCCACACCAGAAAAAAAAATTTGTCCTTAGGGCCCCAGTGTTTTATTACAAAAATAGAATAAAAGCTTTGAAAACAAAACAATCCTTTCTATAATAATTTAATGAAAAATTTATTTTTTATTGTTTTCCGTGTGTGAGTTATATGCAATCTGAAAAATACTTCACTTGGCTCCCAAGGTGAAGAGACGTGAATTACATATGCTTCATGAGGCCCCAGGCTCAAAACGAGCATGAGTTAAATACAACTCACAGGGCAGTTAATGTGTTGAGGAAGGAAGGGGGGAAGAGAAGAAAAGGGAGGGGGTGGGTTGTCTGCAGAGCTGGCTCCTTGGAGTTTTGCTTCGGTTGACTGTAAAACAAATTCTTCCAGTGATATCTTCGGCCTCCTGGGGTGTCTTAGCCTGGAAGTTTGACTCGTTCTTTATTCAGGGAGGGGGAGTGCAGCTAAATACCTCCCCACTGCCCTTAGTAGGCAGAGTCTAGCACAGACCTTGTTGCACAAAGACCTATGTGCATGCAAGAATCATCTTCACCTGTATTTAACTATCCAGTTAAAGCCAGGCACTCAGCCATCCTTCCAGACAGGGGCTGGGGGCTGTGACCCACCGTGCAACTCACACCAACAGCTGGACAGTGTTTAGGATATTTTATTGGGGGAGAGAGGAATATTTTTTTGTTATTTTTATGGAAGGGACAGAAGAGGGGAAAAGTGTGTGGATACTGAGCGATCACAGCATCCCTGGGGATATTGAGCATGGGGGGAAATTACCTTCCTGATGACTCAGAGACAGGAAGTGGTGACCCAGAGGCGACGCACGAAGGGGAGCTGCACACACGTGATGACATCGCTTCCTATCTTTACGAGCATAGTGTGGGGGTGGGAGGGGGAGGAAAATGGTCAGTGGGATAGGACAGGGGCTCTTGCATGTCTTTGCTCACATCCCCATATCCCCAGTCCCCGTGGCTGCACACACGTAGGGGCAGCACCTGAGACAGGCCTCCTCTCTTTCCTCCTTGGGCTCTGTCTGAGGAGTGAGAAGCCGGCAGAGCCCATTTTGAATCATTCTGATCCAAGGCAGAGTGCCTTCAATCCTGTAGAGGCCAACGTGCTGGTGATGGGAATCCTCTGGACAGCCAGCAGAAAGAATTAGAATCCTAAACCCTCCAACTCCTCACCCACTCCTGGAGCCAGGTCTGGCCCCCACCATCCCCACTTCATCCCTGGGTGGGGTGGAGGTGGCACAGCATAGCAGGCAGCCAACAGCCTGGAGCATCCAGAACATCATCAGAACAGGTGGTGGCAGGTTTGCATGGAGGGCAGGGGACAGACCACAGAGCTAGGTCTACTGTGACTACAGGACTAGGTGGAAACTGAGGACCAAAAAGCCCTTCTTCGGTGGGACACGGTGGCTCATGCCTATAATCCTAGCACTCTGGGAGGCCGAGGCGGGAGGATAGCTCAAGGTCAGGAGTTCGAAACCAGCCTGAGCAAGAGCAAGACCCCTTCTCTACTAAAAATAGAAAGAAATTAATTAGCCAACTAAAAATATATAGAAAAAAATTAGCCAGGCATGCCTGTAGTCCCAGCTATTCAGAAGGTTGAGGCAGAAGGATTGCTTGAGCCCAGAAGTTTGAGGTTGCTGTGAGCTAGGCTGATGTCATGGCACTCTAGCCTGGGCAACAGAGTGAGACTCTGTCTCAAAAAAAATAAATAAATAAAAGACAAAAGGCTCTTCTTGGTCTTCCCCTCCCAAAGTGGGAACCTGGGCCAGGTGAACGTGCCCATCTGCTGCGCAGAGGAGAAGCGTCACCTCCCAGTCTTTGCCAGGGTCCCCCCACCTTGCTCTCCACCATGACAATGAGCTCCTTCCTCCCAAGGACTCTGACTCTGTTTGGAAGTTGCTCTGTTTGTACGGTCTCATCCTCCACCTCCGGGATCCCCTAGGTGTGGAAGCCCCAGCAGAGAGCGTGTGGGCAACCCATCTGGAAAGAAGTTGCTGGGGCTCAACATTCCACGTGCACTGGTCTGCTCCCTGTCTGCTCTCTGCAGGGGACTTTGGTATGAAACACGCGGCTCCAACTGCACATGCTGTGAAAGCTGATAGACCCGGAGATCAGAGCGCAGCAGGTCTGCAAGGGAGTCTTGCCCTTGCATTTGCCCACGTTTGTCTTTCTCCTCCAGGGGAAACCGAAGCACCACGATGCTCAGCCAACCTCGCTAACGAGACCAACAGTCTGCAACTAACCCAAGCAGCAACTCTTGGGGTCCTTGGGATTTTTTCCCACAGAAGCTAAAGTTTATACTCTAAATGTGCACCCCAAAACTCACTGTAGAGGGGACTGGAAAAGGAAGAGTCATGTGCAAAGCCTTGGCATTGGAAGGGCTTGATGAACAGTCTGGCGAGGGAGTCTGGGAATGTGCTGGTCCTGGGGTCTCGCATTATCTGCCCCTGGCAGCAGCACACTCCAGGCCCCCCGACCCCTGTACCTTGGTCTGCCCATCCCTTATTCAGAGAGAGCTGGGGTGGCAACTGAGATGGAGGAAGGGCTGGAGGAGAGAGCCACCATTACCTAAACAGGCAGTGAAAAGGCTCCATGGGACAAGCATGAGGAAGGGGAGAGGGCAGTGGCATCGTTGTTGCAATGGGAGGTGCTTCCCCTGCGTGATTGAATTTGGTCCCCACACTAACCCTACATGGTATTATCACTACAGAAACTGAGGCTCAGGGAAGCTGCATAACCAGCCCTAGATCTCACGATGAGTAATAGGCTGCGTCAAGGTTTGGCCCGAGGTCCCAACATGTTCTTTCTCCAGTTTACCCTGTCACCTCTGAAGACAAAGGAAAAGAGTTGCAGACACAAACAAGGCGCTGTGTGAGGTACCAGGGGACACCTTCCTCAGCAGGAAACTCTCTCTGCTCCTGAAACCTCTGCACCTGAAACTATACCACCAAATAGTCATTCCCAGGATCTTACAGAGGTTCTAGAGGTTTCGTTCAATGCATCAACACAGAGTAATTGGGCTTCTATTACCTAACAAAAAAAGATATATAGATCCTAAATCTATAGAGACTGAAAGTAGATTAGTGGTTGCCTAATGCTGAGGGCTGGCTGGAATGAGGAGTGACCGCTAATAGGTGTGGGGTTTCCCTTTGGAGCAATGAAAATGTTCTAAACTTAGATTGCAGCAACGGTTGCACAGCCCTATGACTATACCAAAACCCATTCAGCTGTATACTTTAAATGGGTGATTTTGTTGGTATGTGCATTATATCTCAAAGACTTGAAAAGAAAACAGGGCCGCCTCTTGAGTTTAAAATGTAGCTGTAATGAAAATACATATGCAAAAAAATAGGATAAGCCAAATAGCAAGAGGCATCAAAGGAGTTCGGAAAGGAGGAGGATCAGCTCTAGTTGGAGTGTCAGAGAAGGTAGGATTGGTTTTATTTTGATAGATAAAAGGGAAAGATCAATTTTTCCAGGTTGAATTTCCAGGATAGAGGACTATGAGTATGGGTTCAGGAGGAGGTACAAATGTATGAAGTACACCCAAGAAATAGTGAGCCAACTAATAAAACCCTGTTTGGCACACAGACATAAAGATGACTAACAATTCTGTATCAGTTATCTATTGCTGTGTAACAAACACCCCTGAACTTAATGGCTTAGGACAATAGCAGCCATGTATTTGTTTGCAATTATGTGATCTACACTGGGCTCAGGAGAAGGGCTTATCTCCACTCCACAATCAGTTCCACAATCAGTTATCCCCGGGTGGAGAATCTAGCCTGGTGTTCATAGTCTGGCACCTCAGCCAAGATGACTGCACCTACCTAAAAGTTGGACATCCCTCTCCCTGTCCTTATGGCCTTTCATACACCAGGGCCTTTCTCTCCCCCAAGAACTCGCATCCTCAAGGAAGCTGGCCCAGGCTTTCTTGCATGGCATCTCAAGACATCAAGAGAACAAAGGCAAAAACTGCAGTTGTCTTCCAGCCTAGGCCCAGAACTAGCACACATTGCTTCCACCATGTTTTATTCATCTGAGCAAATCATAAGGTCACCCAGATGCAATGATGGTGGGGACCATACAGGTGTGGATTCAGTAAGCATCATTCACTAGGTGCCTACCATGAGTACCACACACACCTGCCTCTGAAGAGCTTATTATTCAATGGCCTGGCTAGCCTGAAAGGTGTTGGAATGGGGAACATGTCTAGAAATGTAGGACCAGGAGCCGAATGTAGAGGACATTGACTTCGAAGCTAAGGAGTTTGGATTTCACTCAAGAATTCCCAGTTTGGGTGCAAAAAATCCCCAGGGAGATGTGATATTTTAAGCCATTATCAGCCAACATCTTAGTAGAAGCTGATCCTGTGCACAAGTAAGGCAGAATAGAACCATGGGTCCATCTACGACGTCAGATGAGCTGCAAAGACTGTATGTCCCCATTGCCCAAAGCAGACACCACCAACTCTTTACAGAGAAGTGGAAGACAGTACTAAGGTTGTCTGCCTGCAACCCAGGGGCAGGACGCACACTGCGGATGAGGGGCATCTGCTCATTTATCATCAGCCTTTTCTCACTCTTCATTGCTCCTGCCTTTCCTTCCTCAAGACACTGTTTGCTTCTCCAGATTAGTGGGCTGGTAAGTACTTTCACTGGATTCACTGCTCAGGGAGGGAACTTAAGGAGAACAAAGACAGCCAGGAGAGCCCAACTTCAGACTACAATAGGGCAATTAACAGCAGAGAGAGAACTGGAAACTGCTGCTCCAGCTCACCTCATTACTTGAATACCTGCTGTTCCTTTTCTGACCATCACTCCCTTCGTGTCACATCCCACTCCTCCAAAACCTGGGGTAACCGGAAATCTGGGCCTGCTCTGGCCCCATAGTTCCTCCAGCGACCTGCCTCGCCTACAGATGACCTCCTACAGCCCCAGAGGATGAAGCAAAGCCACACAATGTCACCAATGACACCTAGAACACTGCACCAAGAGCTGCAGCAGAGTCTGGACACTTTCTTTCATCAATGGGCAATCCGATTTTTCTCCTCCAAAGACTTTGAGTCCAATCTACAGTGACTTCCTCAGCATAAAGCCATTCCTAGGAACAAATGAGGTGCCCGTGAGCTGGTTAGAGTACACACGCACATGGATCAGGGACCCTGGCAAAGTGCAAAGGACCTCTCCTATGCTAAGAAGTTGCTCCCAGGTATCCCTGCTGGATCACGAGTGACCCATCCAAACAGGCAGCCAGCAGTCCTCGGCGTCACCTGGCCAATGTGTCTGCGGGTCCCTCTCCACATTGTCTGGGCCAAGGCTTCCTTCTGCTGCCTGACACCCCCACCCCACACCCAGGTCTTCACACACCTTTCATGACACCTAGGGTTTCCCACCAGAATAACCCCCATTTACGTTTTCTGGGCCCCATCACAAAAAGTTTCCCTACATCCCTAAATTATCCTTTCATCCCCATTATTAAAATCCTGATTCCATAAGTTCTGGGGACCTAATGTACAGCATGGTGACTATAGTTAATAATATTGCATTGTGTATTTGCAATTTGCTAAGAGAATAGATCTTAAGTGTGCTCACCACAAAAGAGGGAGTGATAACAGGTGAGGTGATGATATATTAATTACCTTGATTGTGTTAATCATTTCATAGCGTACACACATATGACAACACCATACTGTATACCTCAAATATATATAATTATTTGTCATTATATAGCTGGAAGGAAAAATAAAAAAAATTAAAATTCTAATTCCCATATCAGAGTGACTTCAGCTAGCTATGGGTGTGAATGAATATCTATTTGATGAGAAGTCTCTCTGTGACCCAAAGAAATTAATGTGTCCTGGTGGCCTTCTAGGTAGAATGGAGAACAGAGAAAGATGTTTGAAGGCTTGTGGATAGACTGGAATCTCCAGATTTTTGTGTTATCTAAAGAAAAGTTGAGCCAGGGAGAGAAATGAAAAAGGGAAGGGTAGAGAGTCTTTCTTTAAACTCTGACATCTCACTCCTCCCCGGACCCTACCCCAGTCGTATCAACGTGAACATCAGCCACCCACTGCTAAGACCCTCCGTGCACACAGAATTACTGTCACACGACAAAGAATGAGAGCCACGTGCCACACACATTTAAGTCACACATCACATTCCTACTGTAAACCATTGTGAAATACCCAGAGGTGAGGATTATTTCCAGCAGAAATCATCTCTGAGGTCACTCACCGAGTCTGACAACCGTAACTTTCCACTGAGACAATGGCAGCTAACTTAGGCCTTGGGGGGCAATGTGAGATGCCAGCAGCTTTAAAAGAAAGAGAGAGGAAAAAAAAAAAAGAAAGAAAGAAAGAAAAGAAACATTCACACTTGACAAGTAGCACCATCTAGGGGATTTACAAGGCAAAACTTTTCTTCAAGAAAACTGAACCCGGTGTGTTCTCCAACGCTGAGAGCTAAGGGCTATCCTCTGCCTTGGGCCACACCAGCAGGAGCCTGGATCTGAGATGTCTGTGACCCCCTGTAACCTGAGCGGGACGGCCACACCTGAAGCCCCACGCCCAGGTCTAGACATCCGCTGACAAGTTGGCCACAACCAGAGCTCGGAGAGCTGTTCTGAGGTTCTGCAGAGGGGATCCCTGTTTGGAGAGTAGGAGAGAAGGAGGAATGTCTCTAAGGCCACTTTTATGATGCTAGGAAAGCAAAAAAAATTAAAGATTCACGTTTCCAAGTCTTCATAAATGAAGATTTTTAATTAAGGTGACTCATAGTTCTACATTCAAGCAATTGAATTCAGTGTTTTCTTTTGAACTACAACCTTTTTTATAGGTTTTCAAAGGATGTCAGTATTAGCATGATCTGACTTTATTTCTGGGTTCCAACCCCCACCTGTAGGAGGCAGGGTTCTTTCATTGGAATTGTGAGGAATTCTGCCCACCAGCAGTGAGCAGGAAGCCACCCAGCACAGTGAGGCCCCCTCCTTCAGCACTCTGAGCGGCAGGGAGGGGGAGAGTCCACAAGGTTGGGGTCCTAAGGGAATTAGGGGAGAAGCAAGTGACCCACTCACTACCTATCAAGCCTATCTGTGTCATTAAAAGGCAACTCCAAACCGTCCATTTAATCCAACTCCTGATTTTAGTGATAAGAAAAACAGACTTGGACCTCCCCTTGTGTGTTTAAAGGTGGTTTTTATTATTATTCAGGTATGGGGAAGCCAAAAGATGGGGAGACCACTGCCATGGAAAACATGATTTGCTAAAACAACAATGAGATATCATTCCACGCCTATTAGAATGTCCAAAATCAGAACACTGACCACACCAAATGCCAGCAATGACGTGGAGCGACAGGAACACTCGTTCATTGCTGGTGGACACGCAAGACAGTGCAGCCACTTTGGAAGACACTTGGGCAGCTTCTTACAAAACTAAACATGCTCTTACTGTACAATCCAGCAATCGTGCTTCTTAGTGTTTACTCAAGGGAGGTGAAAACCAATGTGCACACAAACCCCTGTACACTAATGTTTATAACCAAATTACTCATAATTGCCAAAATTTGGAAGCAACCAAGGTCTCCTTCAGTAGGTGAATGGATACATTGTGGTAGTTCCAGATAATGGCATGTTATTCAGTGCTAAAAATAAATAAGGTCTTGAGTAACTAAAAGACATGGAGGGACCTTAAATACATATTACTAAGTGAAAGAAGCCAGTCTGAAAAGACTATGTACTGTATTACTCCAATGATATGACATTTGGAAAAGACAAAACCATGGAGACAGTACAAAGATCAGTGGTCACCAGGGGTAAGGGAGAGGGAGGGATGAATGGGTGGAGCGCAGAGGATTTTTAGGGCAGTGAAGCTCCTCTGCGTGATAGTACAATGGTGGACACATGACACTATACATTTGTCCAAATCCACAGAATGTCCAACATCAAGAGTGACTGCTAATGTAAACTATAGGCTCTGGGTGACAATGATGTGTTGATGTAGGTTCATTCATTATAACTGCTGACAGTGGGGGAGGCTGTGCCTGTGTGGGGACAGGCAGGATATGGGAAATCTTAGCACCTGCTGTGATCCTAATCTACTCTTTAAAAAAGTCTATAAAAATGATACTTTGTTATGCAAAGTTCCCAAGAGGGAGGGGAGGGGGCACACCAAGCCCTGGAGGGCCACACAGGGAAGTATCAGGTTTGGCTCAGGAAGCAGAGAGTTTCCGCGGGAAAGATCTGGCATGGCTGCTGAGTGGGCATGGGGTTGGTTGGTTTGAATAATTCAGCAGGCTCTGGGGCATAAGGGCTGTCCCCAAGTGTCTAGTACCTGGCCCTGGGATGATCAGGGCAGGGGAATAGTGGCCCTGAGTATGAGCGCCCAACAAAGGAAGTGGTTGAAGGAAAGGGCTCAGGGTGGGTGGGTCACGTGAGACACTGGCAAGAGTGAGACACACATGGCAGAACCCTCCAGGTAGTCCAAACAGGAACCCAGGGGGGAGTGAGCTCCTTGTGCAGGTACAAATCGCTGGCAACCAGCACCGGGCCTAAGCAGGGACTCAGCAAACATGGAATGAATACGGGAACAGATGACAAAAATATACTGGATGAATAGCAAAGGTTCTGGCTATGGAACTAGGAAAAACAGCCCTGTTATAAGGCCAAGGTCATATATCATCATATATGACAATGCAGAGCAACCTGGGGAAATAAGGCAGAAGTCTATGGCTATAGCAGCAAAAAAGAGTGACTCAATGCTATATCCCCACTGTTGTGTGTGTGGGTGTGTGGATTCAGATCTAGAAATAGGGGAACTGTCACAGAGCTGAGCCAGTGTAGACTACTCCTCCCTCCAGTCAAAATTGGTACGAAAACCGGTGCAGAAGCTGATCCTGCAGGGGGAGATGAGTCAGCAGCCTGCCCTGCAGAAACACAATAGCAGGGGAAATGGGACAGGATTAGGCTTGGGTTAGGGTTGGATTAGGGTTAGGGTAGGATTAGGGTTAGGATTGGCAGAGAGAAGGTAGCTGGTGGGGTAAGCAAAAAAAAAAAAAATGCTAGTATTTTATGCTTCTGAAAGCAACAGGAGATTAAAACGTCTTCAGGCTTGAGTGTTCTCTCTCAAGCCTGGAGGCACGTTGGCCCTCCCAAAGCCACCTTTCTCCTATACTCACGCCTTGCAGCAAGAAGAGCCAACGCTCTCCCTTTTCAATTCCCAAACCTATAGCACCATCCTCAGTTTGGGAAGAACACTTGATTTCAATCAGCATGAGTTTGAGAGCCACCTGTACCCATAACACTGAACTTGTGTGACACTGCTCAGTGTTTAAAGGGCAAAGTCAAAATTGATTGGTCAGTGACTTCTGGTCACTAGGACATTTTCCTTTCATGGACAAGCCCTGGAAGAGTGCATTTTGTTTTATTAGTGAGGTGCCATTTCTGTAGAGTTGACTCGGAGGTGGGTCAGAGGACTACTAACTTCTTTGAGGCCTGAAGACTCACCATCAGGGAAGAGAGGAAGGTGGTGAGGGGTGCAGCAGTGGGATGCCTCCCCCGGGAGCTCCATGAAGGAGGACCCCTGGAAGGGAGGCACCATAGACTCATTTTGCCTCCTGTGACATCTTCTCCAGGGCTGACCACACCTGCTGTTAATATGAGTTTAGAATTCAAGAATAGCTCATTAGAAGTTTATCACTGAAGTGAAAGTTAACTCATTTATTACTTGGTAAGCTAAAAACATAAAGCCTCTTCTTTAAAATCTGGGGGACATCCACTCTAACCCTACCCTATCTTCTGGGCTAACTAGTGTGACCCGGCGAGGAAAATGTCTGGGTTATCATTTGCAGTGAGGACATAACCAGAGCACATCCTGCCCCAGGTACAACTGCAAATTGGCTGCAGCAACCGGTGCAGCAACGCCAAGCAACTGGTCCCTGATTGGTGGGACATCAGCTCCAAGGGAGGCAGATGGAGCAGATTTTGAAATGAGGGAAAACGATCTTCACGTAGGCAAATGGTCTCCAAATTTTGAATGTGGAGTCACCTGAGGGTCTTTAATAAACACTGACAACTGCGCTTACTCCCAGACTGTCTAATTTAATTGATTGGTCTGGGGTGTAATGGGCCATTGGGACTTCTCGAATATTCCTGGGTGGTTGGATTTGTTTGCTGTGGCTGCTGTAACAAACTGCCACAAACTTGGTGATTTACGATAAAAGAAATTTACTTTTTCACAGTTCTAGAGGCCAGGAGTCCAAAATCAGTACCATGGGGCAGAAATTAACGTGTTGGCAGAGCTGAGCGCCCCCTGCAGGCTTCAGGGGAGAATGCAGTTCTTGCCTCTTCCAGCTTCGGTGGCTCCTGTCTGCCTTCGATTCGTGGCAGCATCACTCCACTCTCTCCCTCCGTCTCCACACCCCCTCCTCTGTGTGTGTGTGGGGGGGCGTGTCTAACCTTCCTCCACCTCTCTCTTATAAGGACACTTATGATGACATTTGAGGCCCACCTGGATAATGCAGGATCACCTCCTATCTCAAGATCCTTATCTGACTTTAATCACATCTACAAGGGCCCTTTCTCCAAAGAAGGTAACACTTGCAGATTCTAACAATTAGGACCTGATGTGTCTGGAGGCCATTTTCAACCTGCTACAGTGGTTCTAATGTGTAGCGAAAGTTGGGAACCGTTGCTGGAGGCAGCTGTTCCCCATATGGTCCCTGCCCAGCCCTAGGACACATGCTCTCAGCTCCCTCTCACCTCTTGCAAGCCAGGCACCCTCCCTGCTCTGCCTCTCCCATCCCCTAGTAGATGGGCACCAAATCCCAAATACAAGCACCTCTCCACCTCACTCTGGCTTCCCCCAAACACCATCTGTCCCATATTCTGCCCCTCCTGCCCCATCAAAATAAATCCTCTCGAATGCCTGTGTTGCAAATAGAGCCCTGCTCATAGATACATTATAAAATACCTAGTAATTATGAAGGCGTGCAGAAACGAGGTTTGAGAAGTATTTGGACACTTTCAATACTTTGATACTCATTGAGGGTGTAAAATCACTTTCTTACTTTAGAAATATACTGAGCATAAATTAGTTCTCTCATAAAATACTCATTCTGGGGGGATTTAATTTCTGATGCAAAGGCAGAAAACAGGGAAGAAATTTTTGATTTCTTAGGAAAAATGTTTTAAAACTTTGAAAATATTTTTATAGTGTGGAGTTTTTTTAGTGCTTTCATTTTTGATGTCCTTCCCTATCTCCAGAGAGTTTTCTTGGGAGTAAGCAGATTGTGTCCCCAGAGTGTCTCTGGGTTCATAATGGCATTGCTGTCTTGGCCCATGAAGGCCCAGGTGTGACTTATACCTCCTAACCACTCTCAATGTTGCCATATTGCATTAGAAAAAGAAAAGCAAATCTATATCAGGTGCCGGGCACCAGGGCTAGGTGTTTTGCATCAATTACCTCATTTGGCCCTTACAACCGCCCAGTGAGGACGGACCCCACAGCTGAGACCCGAGGCAAAGCAAGCCCGTGCATGTCACAACATTCCCAGCAGAGGGCAGTGTTGGCTCAAAGTTTCCCCACCTAGCTCTCTGGCTTTCCCTCCTGACCTGACAGCACTGTTTTTAGGATTTTTTTTTTTTTTTTTAGTAATAAAAAAATAGATACCAAAAACTACCCATAGTCCCATCACTTGCTTGAATTATAAAAAATAATCTCACCTCACAAAGTTAGTGACTGTTACCATTTGATTTGTACCCTTTCTAACTTGCTCCTAATGTGTTTTTTTTTGTGGTAGTTGTTGTTATACAATTGGTTTGTTATTTTTTCCAATTACAAGTATTTTGAGACAGGAATTTTTTTGCAGTCACTAAACCACACTAAACCATGGATACACAAGAGTATTCTTTAAAATATACTGCGCATCTATTTCATCATTTAAAAACGTGTTTGTGTTGTCTTTTGTGTCTTACAACAGGCATAAAAAATAATGCATCTTTATATCTTTTTTTCTCGTTTGTGTTTTTGAGACAGAGTCTCACTCTATTGCCCGGACTGGAGTGCAGTGATGTCAGCCTAGCTCACAGCAACCTCAAACTCCTGGGCTCAAGCATTTCCTCCTGCTTTAGCCTCCCAAGTCCAGCTAATTTTTTCTTTTAGTTGCCTGGCTAATGTTTTTTATTTTTTTTTTTTTTTAGTAGAGACAGAGTCTCACTCTTGCTCAGGCTGGTCTTGAACTCCTGACCTCAAGCGATCCTCCCACCTTGGCCTCCCAGAGTGCTAGTATTACAGTCATGAGCCACCACACCTGGGCATATTTATATTTATGTTACACTCCTTACAGACAAAATCAGAGAAGGAAATAAACAGATCCCTAGTTGCACTATGGTGCTGGGATTATATCTGTTAAAAATTGCAAAACAGGGCCGGGCGCGGTGGCTCACGCCTGTAATCCTAGCACTCTGGGAGGCCGAGGCGGGCGGATTGCTCAAGG